>CANXYC010704239.1:0-38859 GCA_948193065.1 Aleurites moluccanus
TGAGATTGAAAGATCAAGGTACAGTGAGAATATGTAGTAAGTTTACTTATGGATATGAGATTATAAGAGAATTGAGGAACATACAATACATTGGTAAGAATAAAATGTGAATTGAAGTATACTGTGCCTATATGAGTCACAAGAATCAAATCATTATTTGGTAGTTTGACAAAAAATTTTGTGTCAAGTTCATATGTTTGAAAAAAATTTAGTGAGCAGCATATATGATCAGTGGCACCAGTGTCCATGATCCATAAATGCTTATCATTAAAAAGGGATAAAGACATACCAACAGCAACATGTGAGTTTTGAGTAGAAGTTAATCCGTTTGATTGAGCAATTGTGGCTGGGTTGTTGACTGAAGTTTGAGAAGGTTGCAGTAATGCCAGTAATTGTTGACATTGGTTTGGTGTAAAGGGAAAAGATCCATTTGGTGAGGAATGAACTTGAGGCAGCATGAAACTTGAGCATGGAGTGGAATACCCAGCAGAATACTGAGGACCTACTATTCCTTGTCCATTTTCAGCAAAAGAATCACAAGTAACAGATTCATAACATTCAGGGAAATCAAAACTACACCCCTCTACTTGATTAATACTGGCAATTGGTGGCTTTGGCCTGGGTCTAAAACTAGAATTGTATCCATGATTGAAAGTGGAATTAGGCCTAAAATTGGAATATGTATTGAAGTTTGTTCTGAAGCCAAGGTTGAATCCAGGAGGATGCCTATGTTTTTTATAGCATCTATCAATTGTATGCCCCTAAAAACCACAGAAAGTACATAATGGTTTCTTAGTACCAGAATTATAGAATCCCTTATTCTGATATGAACTGTTTAAAGATGAATTAGATTCATTATAGGTTTTGCTAGAAAAGGCAGTAGTTTCATGAATGGGTATTTTGAGGTTAGGTAATTGTCTCTCATGTTGGACAACTAGGGAAAAAACTTTATTTATGGGTGGTAATGGTTCCATCAACATGATTTGTGATCTCACAGTAGAGAAATTTTCATTCAATCCTTTTGAGAATCTAATAACGTAATCACTTTCTTGGTATTTCTTCTTAGTATCCAAAGCTCCACAATGACAAGAGGGATTACAAGAACACACAAGTAAAGGCCTCAAATTTTGTAATTCATCCCACAAAATTTTCAGATGGGTAAAGAAATCAGTTACCAATGCATCTCCTTATTGATAAGAAAAAATCTCCTGTTGAAGATCAGAAATTCTGAAAGAATCGCCTTGTGAAAAATGATCCTTGAGATCCTTCCATACATCTGAAGCATTGTCTAACCAGATTACACTTTGGGCTATAAATGGATTGACTGCTTTAATAAGCCATGAAAGCACCATTGTGTTGCATCTTCGCCATACAGAGTAAATTGGATCCGTCGAACTTGGGATAGGAATTGAACCATCAACAAATTGAAGCTTATTCTTAGAAAATAAAGCCATTTTCATGGATCTAAACCAAGAATGATAGTTAGACCCATTCAATAGTGGTAAAACCAAAATAAGGGACGAATTTTCATTGGAATGTAGATAATAAGGACTGAATACTTGCTCTTCATTTCTCAAATTGGAACTGGAAGGATTCACCATCGTAATTCTGAATTTTGGTTAGGTAATAATGTTTGGTTTCTGGGAAAATAAAACTTGAAAAAGGAAACTTCGAGAGAAAGGAAAGAAAAAAAATCAAGGAAAAGGAATATGTTCTGATACTATATTAACTTTCAATAATACGCACAAAATTGAGAGGGAAATCTTTTTTCTTCTTGTTTATTCCTTCTGATTAATCTGATTTATATACAAGCTTATGTTAATAGTATGAGCTAGCTTAATTAGTTACAACTGACTAAGATGCTAAATAATCAATTTAACAAGCTAACAGTTATCTATTTACAATTGATAAATTAATACTGTCAATAAAAGACCCCAGAAAAATATAAAAACCAAATCTTTCAAACCTAAGTAAAAAGCATTTAAACTGATTGGCAGCGACAATGGCATACCCAACGGGAGCTCAAGCTGAAGTAGCAGACATCTCATCCCCATCAACATCCTTATCAATAGAACTCTCTTTAATACTCTCTTTCAACAAAGGTAAAACCTCAGGTATCAATTCCACCACTAAACTTTTATCTTCACCCCCCAAACCACAATAAAATCCTAACAACTCACTAACCCTCCTCTCATTTCTATCCTCAAAATAACTTCCACAATATAGTCTTGAGAACTCCTTAAATACCGTAGTTTCCATAACCGAAAGGTCATTATGTATCCATGAGAGCAATTTGTGGGTCGAGGACTGAGAAGAGGACAGTAAGGCACATGCTAAACCGAGGTCCTTTAGGGTCCATTTAGGGATAAGAAATTGAAATTGGAAGTAAAAATTTCAATTCAAATTCTAATTCTCTAGAATTAGAATTCTGTTAAAGTTGTAATTCTAACGTTTGTTTCACGTAAAAAATTGAAATTAAATAAAAAATTGGTGATGATGAAAGTGGCGGTGAAGTTGGAAGTGGTGATGGACTACTGGTGGTGACGGTGGGATAGTGTTGGATCGTCGGCATTGACCGTCAGGCGAGCCGACGGTGACGGTCCGACGAGTCATCACTGTCGGCGATGACCGTCAGGTCAGCCACTGTTATCAGAGGTGGCGGACCACCGTCGCATGCGGTGGCGCTGGGGGTGAAGGCGGAGGTGGCGGTGGTATTGGCGGTAGGAGAGAGGATTATAGTGGTGATTATGGAATTGTAATTCTTATGAGTTGAGAATGAAATTGTGAAATTAATTTTTTAATTATATTACAATTTAATGAAATTATAGTTAAAATTTTTAATTTTAATTCTAAATAGCTGCAAAATATTGAAATTGAGAATTTTAATTTTAATTTTAGTTTCAACTCTAATTTCAGACTCTCCAAACGGACTCTTATTGAATTGTTGATTTGAGCTTCAGAAATTTGAGGGTTAGGCTCAAAGTTTTGGTTAGAAAGGAGAGATTCGAGCATAGATTTCGTAGAGACATTTGTGCCTTCAGGTGGTGTGTAGTTTACTCTGGAAACAGAGTCCAGTATTGCTTCTGATAACCTGAATTAGATAGAGAAATTCCATACAAAAAGAGTGGTTTTTGTGTATACATACATATGCGTAGATATAGAGAAGAAAAAGCTTACTGAATTAGCTGGCTATGGAGAACTGCGGGAGAATTAGACATTTTTGGCTCTCAGTTGCAAAGCTCGATTGATTACATGGTTTTTAATAAAAACTTTTTATAGATGCAGCTAAACGACATTTAGCTCTATCAAAACGGCGAAACAAGTAAGTGGGCTGGATTTGACTGGTGAATGAGCTGAGTGAGACGAAGCCTGCATTAAGCCACTTAAAAATTTAAAGCCTCCACTAGGCCCAATTAAAATTCATAGGCCATTCAAAGGATAGACCCGTAAATATTTACAAAGAAGAAGGTAATTACAGTAATTTCATAGAACCATTTACCCATTTTACTCCGCCCATTTACTAGCCACCATTTTACCTCTCTCTGAAAAAAAAAAAACCTTCCATCAAATGGAACTACTTACCGGCGACCGGCACGTTCCGAACTGTACTGACTTTCCTCAACACATATCTCCTTTTCCTGCAATCGGGAACCTTCTCATCCCCAATCCAATGGCCGTGATTCATTCATCAGATATAGACCGTCAAAATTTGCCGCCTCAGAAACTTCGTCCTATCAGGGCAAACGGCAGGTCTCCGCCGAGCTCTCAGGCAAACGATCTGCCTTTGACGGGTAGGCTGGACGGAACACTGGAGAATTTAGGGCTTTTGGCAGACCAGGTATGTGGGATTAATGGAGAGGCTACCGAATATTTTAAGCCGCCGGTTAAAGCTGATGCCAGTGACATGGAGGTTAATGGCTTTGGGGACAGTAGTAGCGCTCCGTGTTTGGTAGCTGTTGGTTCAGCAAGAATCGGGTCGGGTGCGGGTGGAGAGAATCGGGACCGGGATAGCGAGGGAGGTTTATTGGAGGATGAATCAAGGTGAGTTTACCTTTTCTTCAATAAATGATAATTTTTTAGTGAAATAATAATAAAAAATAATGGATTTTGGGTATATTATTTTTGTTTATTTTATTTTTTCTCTTTATAACTTTATTCTCTTAATTTAATTATTTTATTTTTTAATATTTTTAATATATTTTAATTTAATTGTCTATTTTTTAATGAAAATTATGTGTTATTTAATATTACAATAACATTGTTATATACTTTTTTTTTATGTATCTAATTTTAATTAGAATGTAATAAAATTAAGAACACGAACGAAAATTAAAATAATAAATAAATTAAAAATATTAAAATAAAGTAAAAAAAAATTGCAACTAGAAGTTTAGCTATATTTACTAGTTTATTTATTTAATACTTCAAAATCAATCACAGTATACTATATGAATTCTCTGATTCTACACTAGATGATTTTGGGCTAGTTTCTTTATTTACTACTAAGTTAAAATTATTAACTTCCTACTTTTATAAATGCCAAAACATTGTATGATAAGGAAAATTATAATTTGAGGATAATCTTTTTAGAACTCAGAAGATGGGTGTGTTTCATTAGATTGAAAGTGGGACGGTGTAATGTTGGTGCTTTTCTGATAGTGCAATGCAATACAACCATTGGGACTTGGGAGCTATTGGCAATGCTTATTGCTGTATGGTAATGTTGTTTTTGGATTGTTAATCTAGACATCAACCATTTTGATTTGAAATTGCAATTATAGTTATCTTTCTCTGTTACCATTTGCTCCTATTTTTAATGGAATGTTTATCACTGTATTGTGGCTTGCCAATTATGAGTATCAATGCTTTATTTTAATCCAAAAGTCTCATTATTATTATGATTATTATGAACTTGATAGTCCATTTAAGAAACTCATTTTGTGGATCCTAGACCAAAAATGATATCATTTTGCAATGCTTTATTTTAATCCAAAACTCTGATTATTATTATGATTATTAGGAACTTGATAGTCCATTTAAGAAACTCATTTTGTAAATCCTAGACCAAAAATGATTTCATTTTGAAGTCTTTTGTGTTTCAGTTCGTCTTCAGATGATGATTCGTCAGTAGGGATCAAGGAATGTGCGAGGCTGAAGAGAAAGAGAAAAACAAGGGAAAGGCTTGAGACTATTTTGGAAAATTTGGTGATTAAAGTGTTGGAGAAACAAGAGCAGATGCATAAACAGTTGATAGAAACAATGGAGAGGCAAGAGAGGGAGAGAATAATAAGAGAAGAAGCTTGGAAACAGCAGGAGAGAGAAAGGATGAAAAGGTATGAGGAGGTAAGGGCCCAAGAAAATGCTCGAAGCGTAGCTCTCATTTCCTTTATTCAGGATGTGATGGGCCATAAAATTGAAATCCCTGAATCTTTAACAGCGGTGATTCCTTTTGTTGCAAAACATGGAGAAAAAGACGAAAGCAATATTCCTGTTCAAAATGATTTCAAATGTAATCCAAGCAATAGAAGATGGCCAGAAGCTGAAGTACAAACCCTTATAATGCTGCGAACTGCTTTGGAACAGAAGTTTAAAGCTATGGGTTCCAAATGCTCTAATATTTGGGATGAGATATCTGTTGGAATGTGCAATATGGGCTATAATCGAACTGCAAAGAAGTGTAAAGAGAAATGGGAAAACATCAACAAGTACTTCAGAAAATCAATGGAAAGTGGGGGAAAGAAGCGGCATGAAAATAGTAAGACTTGTCCATATTTTCATGAATTGCACATTTTATACAACAATGGGTATATTAATCCAGGAAATGCTAACATTGAAAGTGAGGCCAATAATAGTAAGGAATAAAGGATAGAAAATCTTAAAAAGACTTTTTAAGCATTTCATGTAACACATGATATCCATGAATGTTTGGTAAGCATCTTAATTTTATAAAGTTCAGTTTTTCTTATATGTGCTTTTAGTCAATTAAGGCATCTGTATTATCTTTGGTAGAACTTCCTGGATGCATTAGTTGTTTGCATATTGGTTATGCATGAAAAATTCTATGCCTATTGTGTCTGAAAAAAGGAATGGGAAGGTTCATTGTAGAGAAATGTTCCTCATCTTAGTTTCTTTTAGAACATCATAAATTTTTATTGGGGCAAAGGGCGTTAGAGTTTGAATTTTCATCTCCTGCAATATGAAGCAAAATCACCAAGTTATTAGCCCAATGACCATATCTAAATTTCTGCATATGAATAGTCTTTGTGCATTCTAATTAATTTGTCTTTTGAGATAGATTTATTTTACGGAGTACTAAACTTTTTCAGTCTTTCATGCTACCTCACTATCCTGACACAATTCACGTTTGCTAACTGGTGAGAGTCTTGATCAAAGTTTGACATTTTTCGACCATTTTCAATCGTTTGATGCATGGTTGTTAAAATTGGATCGGACGGACTGGTCGAATTAAAAAAATCAGAAACCAAATTAAGGATCGGTCCGATAAGTCTCCATAAATTCGTCTTTCAAAAATCAGTTAAAAAACCAGTGAATCGATTGAATCGGATCGGTTTTTTTAATTCAAGCGGGTCATAATTTTTTATTATTTTTTATTATTTTTTTTATCAAAAATAATAAATGTCAAATTATATATACATATATATACCCTTTTTTTCCGGTTTAATCGATTCAATTTCAATCAAATATCTGACTTTTTGTTTTTACTGGTCTTTTAACCTGTCCAATTTTGACAACATTGATTTCATTCATTAGTTTTCAACTGTATCTAGTTATGAAACTAGTCAATTAGGAATTATTTTATTAGACTTAATCAGGGATCCATGGGAGCATATCATTTTAAATTAATGCCCAACTGCTTCAATGGTTGTCACTCGTAGCATTCCACGAGTTCTTCTTCAGATAGGGGACTTGAATTTCTTCCTATTTTTAGCTATGTTTAGTGTTAAAAATAATTTTTTTAGATACTCCAATAATATTCAAAATGTAGTGATTGTTTCTTTTGAGATGGTAATGAAAGGTGTAACTGTTACAAAAATTAGAGAGGGAAAGAGAAGTGTACAGTAACATGGCTACCAAATTGTCAGGTAATAAAAGGTTTCATCTTTTCTTTTTCAATTATAGGCTTCAAGTGCATGCTGTGGTGGGCATAGCATGTGAATATGTCGCTTGCAATTTAAGGATTGGTCATTTGGCCCCTTGAATCTTTCTTTACTATTAAGTAGGACTGAATCGAGTCAAGCCGAGCTTTAACTTGTTAAGACTCGATTCGATATTTTTTTCTTAATTCGAGTTTCAAATTGAGCAAAAAAAATCTTTTTCAAATTCAGTTTATTTAATTATTAAACAAATTTAAATCGAACTCGAGTTAATTCATCAAACGCTTGTTTATGAATTATAATCGAGTTCGGTTAAATTATAATTGAATTTGAATTGGAATTGAGTTTAAGTTGGACTCATTTTGAAACTTGTTTTTGATTGATTATTCATTTTTAATAAAATAATTATAATAAAAAATACTTAAAACTATCATAAAAATAAAAACATTCAATTAATAAAAAAAAATTTAATCATAAAATTAAACATTATATGCATCTTAAAGATGTTAATTAATAAAAAATATATTTTTATATATTAGATTATATTAATATTGACAAATTTTAATTTAAAATTGTATTAGTATTACAGAAATATAATTATAATTATAATTATATAATATTTATTTAAAAGTTAAAGAGTTATATATCTTTTTAAAAATATAACAGAGTATTAATTCAAATTATATAATATTAAACTATTTACTTATAAATTTTATATATTTATACTATTCGATTAGTCCAACAATTAAAATGTATATGACTTATAAATTAAGTGAATAAATATTATATTTTACTGTTAAGAAAAAATAATAATAATTTTTTTAATAAAAAATAACTTTTATTAAAAATTAAATATTTAATTTATTTTCCTTTCAAAAATATTTAAAATGTATATATAAGGAAATTAGAAGTATATGTATTTTAAATAAATTAAATTAGTAAAAAAATTATAAAAGTATTAAAATATATTATTGAAGTGTCAAAATTATTAGGTTAATAATAATAAAATAATAATAATAAAATCATTCTCAAACCTATCAAGTTGATTGTGAATTTATTATTCAAAAAATCAATACATATGCAATTTATTTATTTTAGATATTATTATTATTATTATAATTATTATTGATAGATGATCACACACTTATTAAATAATAGAACATGCAATCATGTGTGGGTATTGAATATCAGAAATTATTATACTCTTTTATTTTTATTTTTAAGTGTATTTTAATTTTAATCACATATAAATTTATTTTAATATAAATAAAAAATATATACTCTTATTTTATATAATTATTTTTCATTAAATATTACAACTTAACAAGGAATGTGACCTGTTGAAGATCACAGTCTGCAATGGGTTGAGAGGGCTGATATGTCAAAAATATATCAGTTTTTACTGTGTAGACTTTTTAGAGGCTAAAATATTTTTGTAAATTTTTTTAAAAATTATAATATTATAGTATTTTTTTATAACGAATCCAATGACATGTTTTTTTGTACAAAACAAAAATCAAATAAATCTGAAAATATATATTAGAAGTATATTAAATTTAGATTATTAAATTTTAACGGTCTAAATTTAATACATTTATATTATATTTTTTGAATTCATTTAATTTTTATTTTATACAAAAATTATGTCATTAGATTCGTTATAAAAAATACTATAATATTATAATTTTTAATAAATTTTACAACCATTTTTTAACCTATAAAAAATTTATAAAACAAAAATTAATATATTTTGAACACATCAGTTTCCTCAATCCGTCTGCAATCATCCTCGCCATTATAATGCATGACATCACTAGTTAAAGTAAAATATATCGAATTATATACCAAAATCAATTAACATATGCATGTCTCTTTTTTTTATTTTGAACTTTTTTCTTTGATTTTATGGTATATCAAGGAAAATGTTAAATATTAGTATAACAAATGCTATTCTTGTCATAAAAAAAATATGAGCAATTCATCGATAAATTATTAATTTAATGATTAAATATTAATTTTATAATATAAAAAAATTTAATAATTTAATAATAAGAAATTACTTCAACCTAAATTAAAATTTATGTTGTTATTCTTGAAATAGTAATATAATTCTCCCTCTTTACTAATTTGTCAAACTTTCTTTTAATAATTTTTTTTTTTTCTCAAAAAAAATTATTTTTTTATTTAATTTTAATCAAAGAGTCAAACTCAAAAAATTAGAAATTTAAAAATAATTTTAATAACATTAATTATTATTATTTAATCTATTTAAGCAATTTTTCCTCCAAACATGCAAAATTCTCTCTCTCCATGTCTATTTTTTTTTAAATGGGTAAAATTATAAAAATAAGAACTTTTTACTAAATTAAAAAATGTCCAATATTCCAATTCCATTCCATTCTTAGTTTTCCCAGAATAACAAAATTTGACCCATCCTATCCTTTGGGTTTATTACCAAACCTTTTATTAACATAAAATAGCTGTAAAATTTTCTAGGAAAACAAACAAAAAAGGAAAGAAAAAAAAAAAAAAAGCCGTGTAATCGAGTCCGTTGAACCAGACAAAATACACAAATATAGAAATTTGGTAGTGGAGCCCATTTACGCGAAGATAGATACTCTCTCTCTCTCTCTCTCTCTCTATCATCATAATAATCATCTATTTCTCTCTCCATCCCTTCGCTGCAAAAAGCGCACAAATCCCATTCCCCGCTCCTCTCTCTTATGTCTATAAGTTCCGTGTTTGGTTCTTAAAAGACTATAAACTCTCTCTTTGACTCTCACTTACATTTCTTTTCTATTGTTTCCTTTTTTAGTTTCTCTGTCTTTTTATTTTTTTACTCTCAGATCGAGAGTTTCAACTCAGGTTTTCTTCTTCTATTAAGGTATGCACCTATCAATTTGTTAACCCATTTAAATTTTGATCTCATTTTCATGTTTTTTCTAGTTTTAGATCTTAACCCAGTTTTGTTTTTGTGTTTTTTTTCTATTTTTTGACCTTTAATTAGATCAATTTATTGGGATTCTGCTGAGTTATTTTGATTTCAGTGCTTGCATTTCCTTTATATTTTTAGTCTACATTGGTAGCTCAATTCGTGTTTTGAGGTTCATATTCTATTGCTAATAATTCCCAGAAAGCAAAGATTGATAATTTTGCCTTCTTGAGTATTTAATTATATCAATTTCAATTAAAAGTTCAAAATTTTTGTATTTTTCCTTTTTGCCATTGTTGTTACTATATTTATTGGAACAGTGAAGATTGTTTAATGGAGAAGAGTATTTTAGTAAAGCTGATCTGTGGCTGTTTTTGATTCATAGGTAGTTTTGGAGAGGTGAAAGAACAGTCGGATCTAAGATATATACATATTCTTTAGCGACCACTATGTCTTTTACTGGTACCCAGCAGAAATGCAAGGCTTGTGAGAAGACAGTGTATCCTATGGAACTTCTATCTGCAGATGGTGTTCCTTACCATAAATCTTGCTTCAAGTGCTTTCACTGCAAAGGCACGTTAAAGGTACTAACGTCTTAATATTCTGAATTTGCTTGCTTCATGCTCTTTTGTCAATGTAATGCTGGATATAATTCATCTGCCCTTTGCCCTTTTTTCTTTTTTGCTTTTGGTCATAACATACCATTTGAATTTAGTGCACCAAGTGGCCTATTAAAGTTTTTAGTTTAATGGATTGTTTAATGACATTGATTATGTCAAAGCAGGTGGAATTATCTAAATTGTGGCTTGTTTGTTGTAGATCTTGCATAGTGACCTTTGATTAGATTCCTCCCCACCTCACCCCATCCCACCTCCCCCTCCTTTACTCCCTAAATTAACCAGGTTATAGAAATTAACCTGAATTTGAGTTAATAGATTTCTTTATTATTGTGGAACTCCTATTTTATTGGAGGGAATTGTTTGTTGTGTACCCAGATTTCACCATATGACTTGTATATAATGTATCTAGGTTTGAGCTTATTAGGTTTTGTGATTCATATGTTTTCAGCTGAGCAATTATTCCTCAATGGAAGGTGTTGTATACTGTAAGCCTCACTTTAAGCAGCTGTTCAAGGAGACGGGCAATTTCAACAAAAATTTCCAGTCACGTATGTCTCTTATCCTTGCTAGGCTAAATTTCTTTATTGAAATTGTAAATAAATTTTTGTTTTGATTTGTTTAATTACATTTAATTGCATTTTCAACAGCTGCAAAGTCAGCTGAGAAGTTAACTCCTGAACTGGTAAACATTCCCTCAAACACTGCATGTATTAATATTTTCATCTATATCTAGTGCATTTCTGCATGTTCTGTTGTGTTATGTTGCTTGGTGTTGTGTTATCTCTGATACTCAATATCATGTTCTGATTTCAGACAAGATCACCTAGCAAAGCTGCTAGCATGTTTTCTGGGACACAGGAAAAGTGTGCTACTTGTGGAAAAACCGCTTATCCACTTGAGAAGGTATGATTTGATGAAGATTTAAAAATATTAAATTTTATGGTGTCAGACTTATAAAGTTGCCTCAGGGTCCGTTTGGAAAGTCTAGAGTTGGAGTTGGAATTGGAATTCTCAATTCCAGTATTTAGCAGCTATCTAGAATTAAAATTGAAATTCTACCTACAATTCCATGAAATTGTAATATAACTAAAAAAATAATTTCACAATTCTATTATCAACCCATCAGAATTACAATTTCATAATCACCACTACCATCATCTCTCCCACCGTCACCGCCATCGTCACCCCCAGCACCAGCGCCACCTCCAGTGTTACCTATGGCAATAGTGGTCCGCCACCTCCGGCAACGGTGGTCTGTCACCATCACTGCCGGCAATGAAGGCACGTCGGACTGTCATTGCCGGCGACAATGGCCACCGGACCATCACCCCCGGAGATCCACCACCACTTTCATCGTCGCCAATTTTTTATTTATTTTCAATTTCAATTTTAATTCTTTATGTGAAATAAACGTTGGAATTATAATTTCAACATAATTCTAATTCTAGAGAATTGAAATTGAAATTGAAATTCTCAATTCCAATTCCAATTCCTTGCCCCAAACAAACCCTCATAGTTTTGTAATTCAACATTTTGAGGGTCTGACTTGGTCAAAGGTTTTCTTTGTCGATGAGATCTTTCCTTGAGTTGCTAGCTTATGAAGTCAATATGAAATGTGAATGAAGTTCAACTAAGAATAAAGATTTTGACAAAATTATTGGGTCTTATTTGAGATAATGCATCACTTTATGACAATAACGACGTGCATATCCTTTGTGACATAAACCCATCGATTAAGGCTGCTCATACTACAAACAACAATAATGACAAAAGTTGTCTTTGTACTTGGATCTGGAAAAATACTTTTTGCTTTGATTAAAAAGCTACTCCAATTTGAAATTAACTTACAGTTTGAGTCATTCAACTATTTGGTAGATCACTGCTTTTTGGTATATGCTCCTTTTGTTCTCTGCCATGAATAGCAGGGTGCTATGTCACAGTCCTTTTCATGTCATCTTATGAAGTAAAACTGAATCACTTAATGTTCCTTACAGTTCCGCTAAAATGATTACTGAATTTTAGAGTCCTAGAATGTAATATGAAGAGAGCAAGCCCTGGTGCAATAGTAAGGTTGTTCCTTTCATCATTTTCAGTCATGCTAGATGACCCTCCCCTGACTGTTACAGTGCATACCAAAGACTGCAGTTTGGTATCCCAAAAATACATGTGTCTTCTTTTTATGATTGTGCGTGAAAGAATCTCAGAAGTTGCTTTTGTAGTTTACATTATTGGAATGCATTCAGCAGTCACCTGCCTCAAGCCTACAAGGGCAACTACCTTTAAGACTTTGATTGCCTCAATTATCAAATTGCTTGCAATATGATACATCTTTATGACATGTTCTTGCATTGGGTGCAAAGTGCAGTTACATATCTGTTAATAGGATTTATCTACTATTCTACATCCCCAATCTAAGCTTTTAGAAAGTTTGCTTTTACCAAGTAGTAATGAGTTCATTTATCAAAAGTTCCTGAATAGCTTCCTCTAAAGCAGGCATGAATTTGTTATAGATGCATTTGTATATTAATAGCTTAAAAAAGTATCATTTGTATGTGTTTTATGTCATTCTACCATATATAAGAGGATAGTCTGAATGGATCTCTCTTGCTAGAGATGAAGTATCTGTCATTACATTATTAGCTGCAGAGTTCCTCTAACTTTTTGAAGGATGTAAAGAAGGTAACTAGCTGGGGTTTGTTTCTATCAAGTAAATTGAGATTTTAGGTTAGCAAGACAATGACCCACAGAAACTAATTGGATATTCTTACCTGTCCCAACCTTTTATCTATTTTTTTGGCTCTATTTTGTTCACAGAAAAAAGTATTTATAGAAAATATTTTCTTTGGGATACGTTTCTAAAAAACTGAGTAATTTTCTACCATTTTGTTGGATTAATGAAGTCCACTGGAAAATGGTTTCTGACATTTGAATTGAACTAGAAAAGGTGAATGTTATTCTATGAATAATACTATGAGAACTTTTAGATATTGTATCTATTACAATAGAAGAGAAATTACACAATGAATGCTGAATTCCAGCTAGCTCTAGCTATTGCCCATAACTAATGACAGCAGATAACTGTCAGTAGTGTTAGTTGATGTTATAGTGGATTGTATTTTTGCAGGCTTTTATGAATTCCTTCCCTTTGAATTTGTAACAATCTGGCAAATTACTAAAATTTTTGAAAAATGAAAGGATTCCTTGAAAATGGTAGAGAAATTTCCTTCAATGAAGAAATATTTTCAGTAAATCAATTTTTGGCATGAAAGAAATGGTGCCTAAACTTCAAAATCAAATGTTAGATGTTTATGAAATTGGACTTGCTTATTTGGGTGAACATAGTGAAGTTCCAGCTTTTCATGAAATTGAATTGCATATAATTTATGTTTATATTCATTTATTTGTCTTCTGAGTGAGTTCCTTTAGCATATCATCCAAAGAATGTACTGTGTAATTATACTTTGGGTTTGCTTTACCCCAAAAAATAAAAAAAATAATACAGGTGACAGTGGAAAGCCAAGCCTATCACAAGTCATGTTTCAAATGCTCTCATGGTGGCTGTTCGATATCACCGTCAAATTATGCAGCTCTTGAGGGTGTTTTATATTGCAAACATCATTTCTCCCAACTTTTCAAGGAGAAGGGAAGCTACAACCATCTTATCAAGTCTGCATCAATGAAACGTGCCGCAGCTTCAGTGCCAAAAGCCTGAATACATTATTCACAATTTGATATCTCTGTGTGGCTTTACTATGTGGAATTGGCAAAACTTAGTTCTACCTCCTTATTGGCTTTTTGCTCATTTTATGGGCGTATTGTTGTGTTTGATTGATGGATGGGAATGGGATACACATTCCCATAATGGTAAAATGACCTGTGGAGGACTTTTATCTGCAAATGTGAATGTTATTAGGGCTTCTTCATTTTCTGTTTAATGGCTTCGTACAAGCAGCATGGACGATGAAGTGTTCATAATCTTATTCATGTTTTCAGGTTCCAAGAAGTGAAAATATCTATTATAAATTTATAATACAAAATCAAACTTCTGATTTGCTTATTCATGTTCTTACAGATTTGTATTGTAATCAATTATAATCAATGTAAAATTGAGTTCGTATTTAAATTGATTATTATTTTTTTTTAAATTATTTTTTTCATTTCATAATAATTGTCTTAATTTTTTTAATACGTCTTAATTTAATTGTTTGATTCTTTAATTTAAATTACAATTTAACTTACTATTATAATAATTTTTTTATTAAAATATATTGAAAAATATAATATGGAGATGAAATAAATTAGAAATAAAATAAAGATAAAATCAAAATTAATTAAAAAATATAAAATATGAAGTAATTGGAAAGGTAGAAAAATAATAAATGAATTAGAAAAATAAAAATATTTTTTTAATAATTATATATTTTACCATTAAAAAGAATAATTAATTAACTTTAAATAAGTTTAAACTGAATAAATTATTTTTAATTTTATTTTATATTTAAAATTATATAAAATTTAAAAACACAATATTAAATTTATGAGTCACTCGAGTACAAATATTTATTTGAATTTAATTTAATTCATTATTAATTTTATTTGAGTTTGAATTGAAAATTAAAAATAATAAGTCGAATCTAAATATTTTGTGAGTCGAGTTTGTTCAGTGTCTGCTTTTATTCTGTTTACTCCTTAGATATATAGTGCTCTGTTTTCGTGTATATAAGCTCCATCTCTATCTAATTAACTAAATACTAAAATTTCCTGTTTCTGAATGGAATTTATATCTCCTCGTGATCGTGATTCAAATGGGTTATATTGTGATCGCTATTTGTTTTACTTCAACTGAATTGCAACTTTTAAGAGGGGGTTTTTCTAAGCTGGCCCAAACTAAGTGCTTAATTAAATGAGATTGACTCTGTTCATTTTTAGTTCTGGGATTCATTTTGCGTATATCTCTTCCTTGTCCTTTATTTTTTAGTCATTTCATGGGTATGGTCTAAATTCTCACTCAATCTCATTTACTATCAGTTTGATATTTGACAAGATTGAGCATCTCTTACAGTGATGGGAAAGGTAAAGGGAATACAATTTGTAGCTTAAAAGAAAAAGCTCCAAAAGTCAACTAGTGGGATATATTCATATACAGAATTGAAGCTAACCAATCATCATTGAAGAAGAATTTCAGTAAAAAGATGCAATCTTTGTAGTTAAGGCACATAAAAAGAGCGAATGAGAGTAGCTGAGAAAGATATTGATGGGTAAGAGATAAGTACACAAACAGGGTATGGCAATGCCTCAAGACAAGTATTTCTACATTAACATTTTGTCTCTGTTTCTCTGTGAACGAAGTTTCGTGTTCCAGTTATTTCAGGACAAATCAAATTGCTGTCTCATCACACAGGGCAGAGCTGGTTTTTGTTAGATTGAGGTAAAACAGGGATCTTAGACACTCGAGAAAAATTTGTAGAAGTTTCATCACATACTCACAAAACATAAATCAAATTACTTTTCTTTTTATTTTGAAAATGTAATAATTAAGTTTTTATTTCATTTATCCATTAAAATTTTGTATATGAAACTCATTAAAGTTTTATTTTTCATTAGTTTATTATTGTTATTAATGAAAAATTGTACGCAGAGTGGATTTTTAATACAGTGACAAATTACCTCAAGTAATTTATTGAAAACAAAAACTTA
The DNA here is from genome assembly GCA_948193065.1 of Aleurites moluccanus. Taxonomy (NCBI): domain Eukaryota; kingdom Viridiplantae; phylum Streptophyta; class Magnoliopsida; order Malpighiales; family Euphorbiaceae; genus Aleurites; species Aleurites moluccanus. The sequence goes on from CANXYC010704239.1 coordinate 16,365, forward strand.
AATTCGTTTAGCTTTTTATATGAAAAAAAGTTATTTTTTTAAAGTGATATTTTTAAAAGTAATTAACTATATATTTGTATTTGGTAAAATATAATTTAAAAACTGCTTATAAACTTATAAAGGTATTTTTATCTATTAATTTTTTAAAATTAGCTACACTTTAATCTAAAATTCAGCTATATTGAAAAGTTTCAATTTCTAACTTATCCAAATAGTTGAATTTTAGCTATATAGATAATTGTTTTTATTAATTTTAATATTTACCAAACACTGTAAATTGAGTCAAAATCAGCTTCTCACTTAAAAAAATTACTTTTTTTTTTTTCATAAATTATGCCAAACGGGTACTTTAGCTGTTTGAGCTAATTTTTATTAAGTATTTGATTATATTATTAATAATATATATATACACTGAAATATAATAAGTTTAAAGATAAGTGTATATTTTTTTTAGATAATAAATATGATAATTTCTACTTTTTTAATGTTAAAAAAATTAAAAAAAAAATATTAAAGATATTAAAATAAAGCATCTTTACACGGACCAAGATGCTTGAGTGAAACCCAACCCAAGATGATTGGGCCTATCCACTGGGTAAAGCCATATTTTTAATTTTTCTTCATTTGCAACCTTTTTCTCGTTACAGGTCCACAAATATACGACTCATTAACTTCGGCTCAACTATAAAAGCCCAATCTGTTGGAATTTAAAAAAGAAAAATAATAATAATAATCAAATTAGGATTTCTAAAGAGACGGACGCGAAGTGAAAAGACCGGGAAGCACCAATACTCGAACTCTACTCTGCTCTTTTGGTCGTTAATGGAGTTCACAGCTTCTTCTTCATCTTCTTCGGTTTTGAATTCTATCAGCCACTTCTCATGTTTAACAACACCAAGACTTCAAAAATCAACCTTTTTTTTATTTAATCCTTCAAATGGTTCGCTTCGCTTATCTGCACCATTTTCTTGCGGAGATTTGTCTCTGTCTTGCAAATCCACTCTCAAAGACGCTTCTATCTCTACCTCTAAGGTCTATATTCAATTCATTTAGTTTTTTTTTTTATTTATTTTCAAAATTTTCATATTTTTTATATATCGATCGGTGTTTTTTGTGGTTAATGAAGATGGCTGCAAGGGATTTTGAGTTATCGAATTTAACGGCTTTGTCGCCTTTGGATGGGAGGTATTGGGGTAAAGTGAAGGACTTGTCTCCTCACATGAGTGAATATGGCCTAATCTATTATCGAGTTCTTGTTGAGGTATCTTCATTTCGAATTTTAACGGTTATTTGCTTTTATTTATTTATTTGAATTTGTACTTTTATTTCTATCGGATTTGAAGTGTTGCTGTGATTTACATTAAGCGAAATTTAGGAATTTCTTGTCTGGCGGATTAAAAAGATGCCAACTTTATGCTTAATTTGGGTTATGAATAATCTAGGAAAGCATGCATTGAAGAGTAATTCTGAGGAGACTGATGGTGGTATCATAATTCTGGGATGGATATGGGTGCCTGCTTGGATTGGATTGGATTGTGAAAGAGTAGGTATTGTACCATAATGAAGAAATAAGCCTAGGCATTTTCACCAAAATAGATAGTTTCTTTGACTCGAATGGAGCTAAATTGAGAATGAGCTGATAATTAACTCAATTCAACTTCTGAATTCAATTGGTGAATGATACAGTGATGTTGGAGCAACTGTGTATCACTGCAGGCTCTAGCCTATCAAGTTACATAAATTTCATTGTGGCTTAAGTTTATTTCCATTTAATGTAATAGCATTTATGTTTAGTGATTTCTAGCATTAGTGTCCACAGAAGTCCTTGTTTGAACTTTGAACTTTGAACTTTGTCTTTCTTTTTCTGTGTGGGCTCTCACCATACGCTGATAATGTTTAATTCTGTTGTTTTCATTTTTGGTGCTGTAATGCTGTCTCCCTGAAATGATGGTGGCTTAACTTTAGATTTCTATTTCAGGTTAAGTGGTTGTTGAAGCTTTCACAAATTCCTGAAATCATTGAGGTCCCTAACTTTAGTGAAGAGGCTCAAATTTATTTTCAAGGATTGATTGATGGGTTTAGCATGGATGATGCCTTGGAGGTTAAAAACATTGAGAAAGTGACGAACCATGATGTAAAAGCAGTGGAATACTTCTTGAAAAAGAAATGCCAATCACATCCTGAGATTGCTAAGGTTGAAAATATCACATTAGTTGCTTCATATACTGGAAATGACTTGTTTAGTTGCTTCTGTTCATCTCACGTAATTAATGAGTATAGAACTGTTGAAATTTTTATGATTATGGCTGTAATATCTCTTTCCCTCTCTCCTGTAATACAGGTGCTTGAATTTTTCCACTTTGCTTGCACATCTGAGGATATCAACAATCTGGCCCATGCATTAATGCTGAAAGAGTCAATGAACAAGGTTATATTTCCTGTAATGGATGAATTGATCAAAGCAATACGCAACATGGCTGAAGATAACGCTTCCACTCCCATGCTTTCTCGCACTCATGGACAGGTAAAGAGCTATCTCTAAGATGAAATGATGATTGGAAAGCTATTTTTCGCTTGATCAGGAAGGCTCTATCTGATTTTCAAACCTTAAAAAGGATGTTGGACACTTTGTTGTTTATCTGCATCTTGGTTCATTTTGTAAATGTGTTTCCTTTATTTCCTGTCAAAACTGTTGGTTGATTTATAATTTATGCGGTATCTTTTGATGTACTTTAGTTTCAATATTTATTGAGTAATACTTTATGACTTTGCAGCCTGCTTCACCTACAACTTTAGGAAAGGAAATGGCAGTTTTTGCTGCTAGGTTAAGTGAACAAATGCAGGAAATTTCTCAAGTTAAGATAAAGCGGTAGTTTGCTGGTGCAGTTGGAAATTATAATGCGCATCTTGTTGCATATCCAGATGTCAGTTGGCCTCAAATTGCCAAAGAGTTTGTGGAATCTCTTGGATTGTGTTTTAACCCCTATGATACTCAGGTACATCATCCATGATTCTTTTTAATGAGATTCTATCAGATAATAGACTCTGATTTCACATCATTGAGGTGTTATTGTATAAGTTATAGCTGGGACTAACAAGAAGTAGACAACTACATCATAATTTCATTAATACGTCCTATAACGTCATAATTTCATTAATACGTCCTATAAGATGTACAGTAACTGGCTCTAATGCCTTATTTGTTTGATTGTATCAATGATTAAAAATGGGAGTAACACAAGGTAAAGCCTATTCTTGGACTGTCAATATAAACATTGGAATTACTTGCATAGCATTAAGAGGTGGAGGAAACATAAGCATAGCGTTAACTGTATGGTGGAGTTCTTCCATGTTTTTTCTTGTTCATTTTTTTGTGTCTTTGATATTGTTCTTTTGACCATGTGTCTTTATGCTTGTTCTGCAGATTGAACCGCATGACTATATGGCAAGACTCTTTCATGCAATTATTGTATTTAACACTATATTGATCGATTTTGATAGAGATATATGGGGCTATGTATCCCTAGCATACTTCAAGCAGGTGGTATTAGTGTGTCAAACTTGACGTAGTTAAATATTTACCATACATTAGAAAGGTAACTTATTGTTCACAATTGAAGCAGATAACCAAGGCTGGTGAGATTGGGTCATCAACCATGCCTCACAAAGTAAATCCTATTGATTTTGAAAACAGTGAAGGTAATCTTGGTAAAGCTAATGCAGGTTTATCTCATCTCAGTGAAAAGCTACCTGTCTCACGTTGGCAGGTAAGACATAGTCAATTCTTTTTTTTTTTTAACATGTTTATATGTTTCATTCCTATTTGTCTATTCTCGAAATTGTAACTGCTGGTCCCTAAGTGAGGCTCTGACAAGACCAGCACCTTCTCGGACTTCCATAGCTGTCTTAGCTAGGCCACCCGCTTGATCGGATCATCTATTGTCTCATCAGGCCCGTCTGGCTTGGCTATGTCAAAAGAAAAGGATTTGTTTCTGTGGGTGATTTCACTTTCAAAATTTCACTAAGCTTCACTCTGCAACATCCCAAATTAAAAGAGTCATGTTGAAAACCTATCTAAAGGAAGCTACTCCATTTGTGGCCTCTATGTCAGTATGTGTTACAGAGTCCAGAAGTCAGCAACTGTTATTTGCATGCTAAACCAATGATTCTATTTTATTCCTCCATAAGTTAGGTCTGCAGAAGTAATTGTAGGTATATTTAATTTTATGCACCCACTGTATAGATCATAGGTGTTGAGCCAGAAGCAATTTGCAAATCCAGTGTTTCCCTGCCTTGGGAATGATAGTTTTTTGTTGTGTTCTATTTTCAGCGTGACTTGACTGATTCGACTGTTCTGAGGAATATGGGTGAGGGCTTAGGACATTCTCTTCTTGCCTACAAAAGTGCATTGCAGGGAATTGGAAAGCTCCAGGTATGCAATGTTATATAAATGTGGTACTTATCTACTAGGAGAGGTGTGGACTTCAGGAATTCATGAGCAGCTCTTAAATCTAATATTGTTGCCATTTATTGATTGGTATCTTCTGATTTCATGTGTTTCATTTAGGTTAATGAAAGTTGCTTAAGCAAAGACTTGAACCAATCATGGGAGGTGCTTGCTGAACCAATACAGACTGTATGTACCTTTAAATCTTTTGATTGGTCAGATGGATGAGTTCTGAATACAGATGCTTGAGTTTTTTTTATGCATTACCCTATGTAGTTCTTCGCCTCTTATTCTCAAATTGTTCCCTTGCATATTTATTGTTGACAAATTATGTGTAGGTAATGCGCCGATATGGTGTTCCAGAGCCATATGAGAAGCTAAAAGAGCTAACTAGGGGAAGAGCTGTTACCAAAGAAAGTATAAGAGAATTCATTGAAGGTTTGGCATTGCCAGAAGAAACAAAAAACTCTCTTTTTGAGCTGACACCACATACCTATGTTGGAGCAGCCATTGAATTGGGTAAAACCGTGGATGTCACTATGAGTTTAATAAATGGGGTGAGAGCTTTATAAACTGATAGTTAAAAGTTGCTCAAGATGGTGGCCATGAATGCTGACCAGTCGCGAGATTGAATGCTATGCTGTTGCATGATATACTTTTGATTGAGGAGAAAAGGATGCTATGCTTAAAGAACATTTTTTTTTCTCTATATTGGAGCTGATTACCACTATTTTACCACAGTAGTAGGCTATTACCTCACAATGATCCCCTAAAGTAGGATTCTATAAGGGAGAATTTAAGGGGAGTTGCTTCCAATATATTTATAAGAAATAGTATATCTCAAGACTCAATACTGTTAGCAATCCCAATACTCCTCCTATTGTATCAAACAATGGCCCTCATGATAATGAGGACTGAAATTTTGTAAATGATCCTATTGAGCTTATAATCAATTATTGGGTTTGATTTACAATTTTGTTCTACTTGGTGTCAGAAATATTAAGGGTTGTATAAACATTAGGCATCCTATGAGGTAAATTCTTGCCTAAATGTCCAATGCCATTATATTAGGGAGAAACGATAAGAGACCTATTTTGCAGTGTGGAAATAATTTCAGTTGAAGTTATTTTTCTCAAGTGGCACGATATTCTGTGAAGCATGGAGTTGCGAGTTCTGTTATATCTGATCTTTGTACTAAATAACTACTTGTATCTTATACGTAATACAGACCATAATAATCCGTTAAAGTAGAAACCAACAAAAAAAAAAAAAACTGAAAAGGGTTTGCTGCCGTATCTCTTCAACAAGACCAGAGCCACAAATATTTGATAGTAATTAACCTCACCCAAATGCCCGCTTGATCATCCTTTCTATCTATTCACCACCATCCACTTGTCATTACACAGTTAACTGTTTATCTGGTATACTGATGTCTCCCCACATTCCTTTCCAAATTTCCTTTGCCAACAAAATTAAAAAAAAAAAAATAATACTATAACCAATAGCTACTAGTAAGGGCCAGTTTTTCATGTAAAACCAGCTAATAACAATTAAACATGGAGACTGGTATAGCTTGCTGTGCTCGTGGAGCTTTGTTGCCTGGTATTTCTTCTCAGCACTCAAAAGTTCTAGCTTCTTCATTCTCTTTCTGCTCCAGGGTATGTCAATTATTTAACTTCTGGTCCTTTTTTTCTTTAATGTTAAACTTTAACTGCCTATACTACAAGGCAAGCACTTGATCACTAGTACATTCTCGTTCGCAATATATAAATGATAATCATATAAGATTACACAATAAGAAGTTGCATATTTGGAAAAGAAAGAAGCTTGAAAGAATATGATAATACAATTTCAATATCGTTTGATGTCAGAGTCTGAAATCAAGCTCACTATTCGGGGAATCTTTGCGGTGGGTACCCAGTTCATCCATCAAAATTTCAAAGTCAAAGAATGCTTCCCCTGTTACCAGATGTGAGATTGGTGATAGCTTGGTGAGTTAGATACAGATCAAGCATATTACTTTCATGGGCTAGTTTTTTTTTTTTTTTTTTTAAGTTACAATACCTTAATAACTTCATATTTAATAATGTCATTTGTGATTGCAGGAAGAGTTCCTGACAAAGGCAACTCCTGATAAGGGACTTATTAGGTTGATGATGTGCATGGGAGAAGCATTGAGAACCATTTCATTCAAAGTCAGGACTGCTTCTTGTGGAGGAACAGCATGTGTCAATTCCTTTGGAGATGAACAGCTTGCTGTGGATATGCTTGCCAACAAGCTTCTTTTTGAGGTTGGAAACTTGAACAAGTGATTAATTTTCACTCTTTTAATCCTGACTAATTATTGGATGGTTAAATGTATGTATTAGACTTAGCTGATATATTATGATTTCAATTTTGCAATTGCCTTCTGTATAAAACTCTTTCTTGATCAATTATGATGCAGAGTTTCTGTAGCATTGTTATGAAGGTGTATCAAAATCTGAAATGTAGTCTCTAAATTATAACAAAAAATCTGCATAGCCTCTTTTCTTTCAAAATATGTATCGGAGTTCACAAGTAATGTGTCTTAGTTTTTATATATAGGCCTTGACCTACTCTCACGTCTGCAAATATGCTTGCTCTGAAGAAGTTCCTGAACTGCAAGACATGGGAGGCCCAGTTGAATGTAGGAATGTTTGGCAATTTGTTCAAGAGTCGTTTTGGACCTCCAAGAAGGAAATGATACTAATGTGATTGGTTCCATATAAACAGGTGGATTTAGTGTTGCTTTCGATCCACTTGATGGGTCTAGTATCGTCGACACAAATTTTTCAGTAGGCACCATCTTTGGAGTGTGGCCAGGAGATAAACTAACTGGAATAACTGGAAGTGACCAAGTCGCAGCAGCAATGGGAGTTTATGGTCCAAGAACTACATATGTTTTTGCTCTTAAAGATTTCCCTGGCACCCATGAGTTCCTTCTTCTCGATGAAGGTAAACCTTCAACATTATAATCGGACTATTCAACTTCTGAAAGGGGCAAATTTATGTTCCAGTCATGGTCATCCCAAATTTTTTGATAAAACATTAGATGTTGCCCTTTCTGTTAAAATTTTTGTTTGAACTTGAAAAGAATGTTTATTTTATGCATTTTCTAGGAAAATGGCAACATGTCAAGGAGACAACAGATGTTGGTGAAGGAAAACTATTCTCTCCAGGAAATTTGAGAGCCACATTTGACAACCCTGACTATGACAAGGTTTTGCTCATGCCTTTGGTTTTATTTTTTTCCTTATTCTACTAGATGGAGGAAATTTTCTGTTGTTTTCATTTTTGCCTTGTTAACTTATTGTTTGTTTGTCACTGAACAGTTGATCAACTACTATGTGAAAGAAAAATATACCTTGAGATACACAGGAGGAATGGTGCCAGATGTTAATCAGGTGTTTACAATTTTACCATATATTTTCACGAAACTAATAGGCTTTGATTCAGTTGTAATTGAATTGTCTTTTGAACTGGAGGTTTCAACTTTGAATTTCAATCAGAGCCTAATTTAACCAAAAACAAAATATAATTTTCCCAAATTTCAGTTTTTATGGTATCTTCTGAAGGTATCTGAAATATTTGTATCCTCAGATCATTGTAAAAGAGAAGGGTATCTTCACCAATGTGATATCGCCATCTTCCAAGGCCAAGCTGAGATTGTTATTTGAGGTAGCTCCTTTGGGATTCCTGATTGAGAAAGCTGGAGGCTACAGTAGTGATGGCTACCAGTCTGTACTAGACAAGGAGATCAAAAATCTCGACGATAGAACTCAAGTTGCTTATGGATCAAAGGATGAGGTTATCCGGTTCGAAGAAACTCTATATGGGAAATCAAGACTCAAGGCTGGGGGAGTTCCTGTTGGAGTTGCTGCTTAAATTCAAGGAATGTTAGCTTCCCGTGCCTTTCCTTTCTTGGAACAAAATTATTTTGTATACTTGTTTGTAAGAGAGATCGTGAAACAATTCAAACATCGGAGACATTTAGAATTATAAGATTGAGTTTGTGTTGAGATGAAAAGGCAAGCAAGCAGAAATTCATCCTTTGTTCTCTAATATGTGTACTGAAGTAAAATAGAATTGGATTTTAAGGGCAGTACATATAGAAATCATTGTGAAAGGAACATGATATTGACAGTTCTTCAATGAAATGATTAGTAAATTTTCACAAGAATGTTTCTAAACAATTGTATATTCCTAAGATAGTAGTAGTCTTTGATTTACCCATTTTCCTTTTGTCTTCTAAGAAAGTGACAATCTTACATTGCTTCATAGGATTCCTTCACAACAAACAATGAAAATCTTATCAGAACCAGCTTTTCATTTTCTTTTTCTACATGTTCATATATAATCCAACGAGTATTCATGGCCAAAATTTTGCATTAAGAAAAGATGATTAAATTGTTGGCGGACAATTTGTGACGCTAATAAACGTGGTACGCGTTATCCTCATTTTCTTTTTTTTTCTTTTTTTTTTTTTTTTTTGTGTGTGTCTTGACCTCTAACCCTTTACGTTATGAGACAGGTACTCAGACTACTGAATTACCATATCTTGAAATGAACTAATTCTAACACTTGTAAATGCATATCTGCCTTCCACCCTTCGTCACTCAACTTATTGTAAATTGTTTCTACTCCTAAAATAGACACTTGAAAGAGCACGAGAAAAATGGCGTGGATCGGTTGGAGGCATAGTTGATGCACCTAGAGATAAGGTATGGACTACAGTTTCTGAAACTAAAAGATTACCAGAATGGATGCCAATGGTTGAAAGATAGCACAGACATAGCAGGAAATGAAGGAGTTGCAGGCTATGTTCGATTAGTCTCTGGGTTCATATTCCCTCAACAAGATGGTGAGAGGTCTTGCTCGGTTTCTATAGACTTCACATTCCATAGCTATGCTTACAAAATGGAAGCAAGTAATGTAGGCTTAGATGGATCAGTAAATACATTAGAACTTGTTGATTATGGAGACGATCCTACATTGTCAATTGGTCATTTGAGATGTGCATTACGGAAAAAAGAATATGAAAGAGAAAATACAATTTTTGTAGTTACAAGAGATGAGAGTGTAACCATTTTCTAATTTTATTATTTTTATTGAAAAATAATTAAAAAACATGAATGGCAGTTAAATTTTGAGCAGTGTTTTCATTAATTAATCAATATGACAAATGTCAATAACAAATTGATTTTGTAGAGATCAATTCTACAATCAATTCCTGAAAGAATTTTAAAAAATAAAAATTTAAAAAAAAAAAGGAAAAGAAAAAACAATATTCCTCTACAACCCCTATCCGGGACTAATAGAGATAAACCAGACTTATTTGTAGGTTTTCTACTTCCTGCTGATCCTGCACCTTTTGCTGATACAAATGGACCCCAATCTCCAGGTTCCATGTAAAACAAAAGAAAGAAAAAGAAGAAATAGAATGTAGAGGGCAAAATCCATAGCACCATTCATAGCCCAAACACGCTTCCTGGGAAGATTGTTGCTGTCCTGGCAGCAATGGAAACAAAATATATATGTGGAATATTGCACTTGATGCTTTCACAGAATTATACATCATTCACTTCGCTTCTTGGCTAGCAAACCAGAATGACACATCATTTGCTTCGCTTCTTGGTTTCGCTGTATAGAATGACTCCAAAGACTGTAAGCGTGTAACCAAGCATTCCAGTAACAGAAACTGGATTTCTGAAAATTAAAATCGAAACCACAACAGCCACTGCACCCTTTGCATTCCCTAGAACCTGGAAGATAGACACCCTTTATCTCAAAGCTCAAAAGGAGAGGCCTCGGAAAGAATGATACAGAAATGCAGAAACTTATAAAAGGAAAAAAGAAAAGGAACACAGCACAGATATCTAAGAACATGAAAAATTTAAAATTTTACATGAAAGGCAACTAACTGAAATATATAATTCAAATGACCAATAAGTCCGGTATTGGTAAGGTAAAATGCAAAGATGTCGCATAACTGTAAACATATCCAGTCACACAGCTACCTCCTACAGTTAAACCGTAAAATAAGGATATAAATGACCAAATGATACCCCTTCCTCCATTTGAAGGGTACCTTGAAAAAGAAAAGATAAACAAAAAATAGTTAAGACATCATATAATCCTGACATTATATCATTTCTAAGAGTGAACAGAAAAATCTCCACGGGCATGGCAAAAACAGCAGAATAAACTCTATAAAATAATAAATTTATCCTCCCCAGCTAAAGGTCAGATAGAAATCATCCCTGTTGCTCAAAGTCAAGTCAACCTCAAACACTCTGTTCATTCTCTCATAAAACAATTCCTTCCAACTGAGAACCAAACCACTCAGTATTTTGTTTCGCATTCAAGGCTGGGTCCTTGACACTTTATGTTACCTAGGAAATCTTAAAAGTAAATTGATTTACCATTTCCTCTCCTTGCCTGAGTCAAACATTCATATCAACATCCTCACTTCTACATAAATTAAAACAAAAAAGGAGTTCTTTCAAAACACAGCTTTAAAAACTCGCCAAAGGCAATGACTCAACAACATAATTGCTAATCTTCCAAGCATAGCACACAGGGATTTCGACATTCCTTGCCAAAAACAGAAGTTACAAGCTCCATGACCTATGACCTGAAACAGAAGTAACTGGGAGGGGGAAAAAAAAAAGTGGCTACAAGATTCTTCAACATCCAAGCATAGCCCACAGAGATTTCAGCATTCCTTGAAAGGCTCAAATAGATCATAGCTGAGACAGCAATTTTCACCAGTATTTTCATTCCAACATACACATGCTGCAGGCCAAGCCAAAACTGAAACCACTGTGCAGCATTCCTTGAAACGCTCAAATAGATCATAGCTGAGACAGCAATTTTCACCAGTATTTTCATTCCAACATACACATGCTGCAGGCCAAGCCAAAACTGAAACCACTGTGTAGCATAAGACCTAAGTGTTCTGGGGTCCATAATTCTCGAATTGAATTTTTAATTTCTTAAATTTTTCACAAGAAAGAAGGCACTAAAGAACATTTGACCAGAAACTGCATGGACCTACCACAGTCAAAAACCATTGCATCACCCAAACTGAATCCAATGGACCAGCCTATAAAATTCCTCAATTACATTTAAAAAATCAAACTTGTATGTATAGCTTTCAATAGTATTCTCCAACAAGCTAATGACGCAAACTATCTTTTGTTGTCATCATCAAAGTCCTCTTGCCTAAATAATGAATCCAGTTTAAAACTTTCAAGAAGTTGGTTGGATCAATAATTCCTAACTGGACTCAACTCATGCTTTATCAAACAAGATTTAATGTGAAGTTTCAAATAAAAGAAGGGACCATGAAACTACTCAATGAGGGAAAGCCACTTATAAGAAGAAAATCAGAAGCCTCTGCCAAAGTGTTTTAGGGGAAAAGAGGAAAAAGAAGTAATTGAAATTGTTAGTGGATAAGAACACCTGAAAAGTTCACACAAGTGACAACGTTCAATAAATTTCAGCATGTTGATCAGCTTCACAACATAAAATCCTCTAGGAATCTGGCATCTTCCAGGAAATGACTCTTGTGACTGCAATAACAGTTGCAATTCCAAATTTAAAATTCACTTAAGTTACATCTTACTCTCTGGATGTTACAAGTCCTACCACCTAAGCCATTCAAACAAATAACACGCAACCCTTCAAATGCATAAAATCCATCAATGTGTCCTTGACAAATTTTAGAACTTTTGAACTAGACCATCTATCCCATAAGCAGATAACAGGACAAAGCTTTGAAGCTATAAATATATAGGGAAGAAAAAGGCAGCAAGAAGTGCATCACGTGAAAATATATGCCAAAGAAGTTTCAAAAAAGTTTCAGATTCTAGTCAATTCAGGCTTCAAAGGGGTATAAATTTAGCACCCTAAAGAAGTATCCTAATTTATGTTTTTCAGGAAGAAAAAATCATTGCTATCTTATGCACCACTATTCACAGAAAACACAAGTGTTCCACAGAAATATCAACATGCATGTAGGGGGGAAAAAAATCAATGTAGGCACGTCTGCAAAGTAACGCGTACCTGTAGAGTCAGAGCACTGGTGTGTTTCGTGACCAAAAAATTGGTCAAATTCACAAAATATGCCAGTGCCGAGTTAAATAAGAGGTACCATACAATCTTGATATCATCTCTAGCAAGAGCCAGTGTAATACCAACCACATTATCTTCCATAATAAGAGTTGCAGGGAGTAAAAACACAACAGCTATAGGAGCCATGTAAAGAAGGAGGTTCATGGAATTCAGCTTCTCCCTAGAAAAGAAGTACAAGTTTTTCAGTATTCACTTCCATTTTCAAATCAATATGAAAATATAATAGAACAAGTGCCATCAATTTCCATAATAAAAATAAGCATCCTTACCCCTCAGAGGAAAGTAAAATCCCTTGCAGCACTGATTTGAGTGCCCTTGCAGCTGTAGCAGCAATACACATTATAAACCCAAATAGATGAAAACTCGGTTCACCCTATGGCCAGAGGAAAGAGCAGAATAAGAATCAAGCTCCAGGGTATCATCAGAGTAACACAGAACACTACAGAGATCCCATAATTTCAAAATCAAAAGCGAAATCAATTCCAAAATTCCAAAAAAATTAAAAAAAAATTGTCACATTAGAAGCAATAATACTAACCACATTTTATGTGTTTTAGAAGCAATTAATGCTCAACACCACCACCACCACCGCACACCACACCCACCCCATCCCCAACCCAAAGAAGAAGTAAAAGGAAAAAAAAATCCCAAATCAGAAAGAAGGTTCCATTCTATGTCAGTCAAGCTGCACTACCAAATTAAGGACGCCCAGAACTTCAAGATTGCAGAGAAAATTTGTAAATAATAAAAGCTAAACAGAAAAAGACTATCATTCTTCCCGCAATTAAAACTAGTGGAATTTGACTAAATTTCTAATAAACAATCATAAAACCTTGGGGATAGTAACGCTAACAATTCAAATCCTACATTTCAGTTAAACGTCAGCTTCTTACTATACTAAGCCAACAAGTCATTTTCTTTTTTCTTTCCACCTTTATTGCAACTTCCATAACCAAAATCCTTTAAACAACAATAGCTATAAGCAAAAGATCCCAATAATATACCCACAGCCTAATTTCAACTAACACCATTATTCAGTTCAAAAGTCAAACCATTCCACTAAAATTTTACTAAATCCCCATTAAACATTCAAACTAGGAACAAACCAATTCTCATGTCTTCCCTAGTTAAAATAAATACATAAGAAATTTAACTTAAACAGCTATTAATTCAAACCCAATTCCTTAACCAACAAAAGTAATCCCATTTCCACAATTCACATAACTAAAACTCCCATTATTTAAATAAAAACGATAAACACATACCCCACTGGCAATGATAACTCCAGTAACGACGGGAACCAATGTGAGATAAGTAAGCCAAGCCTCCCTCCTAAGGGTCATCAAATAAGCGAAAACCGCAGTGAAAAACGGCGTCGTAGCACCAATAGCCTGATTAAACGAGACGGGTAAGAACCTTAAGGAAATGTTACCAAACACGACCGACACACAGAAAACGAGACTCAAGGCAGAGATCTTGAGGAATTGAAGGCGAGAGCGAATTGTCTGCATAGGAACCATCTTCATCCAAACAACGGCGACATAGCTTAGCAAACTACAAGCGGTCATATGGCACATGGTGAGGAAGATCGGATACTTGAACCCATAATTGCTTAGCAAGTACTTATTCAGTAACAGAACCCCGATATTTGAGGAGTACCAAGAGGTCACTAAACCGATCGTGAATAACCGAGATGTGGTCTTCATGGTGGGTTTTTATAAAGGGTGGCCGGAGGATCTACGACGTCCGATCAGACGGCTGTGATTTGAGGAGGTGAAACGGTTTCAGGTGAGGTAAGGTGAACAAGGTTGGTACGGATCTGGAAATAGAGAGGAATTAATAGAGAATAAAGGGTCTCCCATGGATCTGTGACATTAGAGAAGAGAGAATTACGAACACAGAGTCTCACAGATAGAAGAGGAAGAGAAAAGAGAATTTGCAGGGAAAGGGAAAGGAATTAGAAGGAATGTGAAATTCCCTGCAAATATAGAGAGAGGGAATTTGAGCAGGAGGAAGAAGAAGAGGAAGAGGGAGGTGGTAAACGCGTGAGTGAAGGACCTGTGTTTTGGGTTTTTTTTTTTTTTTTAATTATTTTGAATTTTCTGTGATTAATAATATATAATTATTTATTAGGAATTTAGTAACAATGCTTGTAATTTATTCTAATTTTAATTTTTATTAGAATCAATAATTAAAGTCAAATTTAAAGATATTTGAAATTTAAAAGAATCAATAATTAAGTAGGAATCAAATTCGAGATCTTAAGATCTCTTGAGGACTAACTTATTCGAATTGAATTTTTTTTTAGTTCACAAATATTTAAAAATTAATTAAGATATTTTTATTTATATAAAAGATGCTCTTTAAAATAAAAAAATTAAATTAATTTTATAAAAATAATTTTTTTTAAAATAACAGCAACATTTCAAAATTTTTGATATTATAAAATGCTATGATAATGTGTAAATTCAAATAATTAAAGTATTAAAAATTAATGTTCTAATAATTTTTTATTTATTTTTTTAAAATATATATAGTATAATTCAATTATTTGGCAAAAAAATTATAATTTTACATTATAAATTGTTATATAAAGAAAAAAATCAAGGCTAATTTGGTAAGTAAGTTTTTATTAATGAAATATAAAAATAATTTTTAAATACGTAAATTAAACAAGTGCGTTTAAAAAAAAGATATTGTGATTGATTAAAATATCAAAATTTATAATTTTTAAATTTTTAATTATTATTTATCTTATATATTATGTCATTAATTTGAATTAACGGATAAATTAATAGAAAAATATTTTGATGGTATGAATTAAAAAAATAATGTATTTATTTTAAAAATCAAATTAAATTTTTTTTTTTACAAATACCTAAATCATATAGTTAATTATAATAATATCATACTATCATATTCCATAATGCAATCTTAATGTTCTTTAATTTCTTTAAATTTTTCGCCCAAATTTTATGGAAAATAATAAAGAAAACAAAACCTCCTATTTTTCTTCCAAGTGTTGTTTCAATAGGAACCCAACAAAATATTGGCAAAAATTGGATAGGAAAGCACTATCAACGTGACCTTTAATTTGTACTCATTATAATAAATTAAATGTGACTCCAAAATTAAGTATAAATTAATAATACTTTTATTTTTTTTTTGTATGACTTGAAAGAGATGCGTATTATAAGTCCGTTGGAATCTACAGCTACAAATTCCATTATTTGGACTCAACACGTTTTATTTATAGACTCCGAAAATAAATAAAAGTAAGGCAGGTTAAGAGTTGTTTGGAAATAAAATTTATTTTAAAAATAGAATTTAAAAAATATTATTTTAAATAAAATTGATATATTTAATTTAATTTTTTTTATTTTTAAGTTTTAAAATTAAATTTTAAATTAATTTATCAAATATTTAAAAATTTATTTAGTATTGATATTTTATATTTATTTTAAATAAATTTAAACATTTTTTAAATTAATACCTGCAGGCTACAGAGAAGTCGGTTGAAATGCTTTGCCCAATTTATTTAATTAATTTGATTATTATGCGAATCTAATGCCTTATTGTGATTTTTTTTTTAACACTGCTTCAAGAAAAAAAAAATGATCACGCAAAGAACATCCATTGGCAGTATGGTGAGCAATTAAAAATTTAGTGGAGCCCACTTAATCTCTTTAATTTTATTAATAATAATTAAAAATAATTTATTAGATTGAGCCGAACTAATTTATTATATTTATATTAAAATAAATTTATGTGTGAATAAAATTAAAATATATTCATATAAATTTACTGAAATATATTTTTAGCTTATTTAATAATTTTAAAAAAAATAAGTTTGGAGATAATCACTAATCAATTAGTGATATTGTTTAGAGTTATTTAGATTATATATATATATAAAATAATTTGGGGGTAGGGGCTAATTTCGTCCCTGCACACATGCAATGAGAGTAGTAATTATTTATTAATAGGGTTAATGTATAATTTTTATCTTGCTGTTTAATTGTAAAAGTATATTGATTTTTAATATTTTTTAATGTATAATTTTAACTTTAATATTATTAAAATTTATAATTTCGATTTTTTTCACCGCTGATTTCTGACCGTTATAAAGATTAAAAAGTAATTGATAAATTATAATTTAGTTTCTAAAATTTTATTTATTTAAAAAATATATTTTTTAAAATTAAATATATAAAAAATAAAATAATTAAATAATTAAATAAAAATTAATTATTTTTTTATTTAAAATTTAAAAAAATATATATTTTTAATTTAAAATTACTTTTTATTAAATTAGTTATTTAACTACACTTTTCTAAAATTAAAATAAATAAAATTACTTTTTAATTATTTAATCTATTTTCTAATTTTATATATTTGAAAATTATTTTTAT
This sequence comes from Aleurites moluccanus, assembly GCA_948193065.1. Taxonomy (NCBI): domain Eukaryota; kingdom Viridiplantae; phylum Streptophyta; class Magnoliopsida; order Malpighiales; family Euphorbiaceae; genus Aleurites; species Aleurites moluccanus. Next base: position 33,381 of record CANXYC010704239.1, read on the forward strand.
ATATTTAATTAAAAAAATTATTCAATTAAAATTAAAATAATTAAAATATATTTTTCTCTTATATATATATATATATATATATATATATATGAGACACCTTTAGTCATTTTACTAAAATTTAATAGAAAAAAAATAGATGAATGATCAAATTTATTGACGGAATTAAAATATATTTAATAGAAAAAAAATAGATGAATGATCAAATTTATTGACGGAATTAAAATATAAAAACTAATTATGTTTTTTTTTTAAATACTCTCATCCATAAATATCATCTCTTTTATATATATATATATATATATATATATATATATATATATATTCTTATTTTTTTATTTAATTAAAATTAGAATATTAAAAAATATATATGAATAATTTTATATATAATATTAATACATTATATTTTTATTTATTTATTTATGTATATTTTAATATAAAATAAAAAAACAAATAATATTATTTTTATTTAATTAAAATAATTATTTAATTTATTTTCTTATTTTTTGTATATTTAATTAAAAAATATTTTTGTATATTAAAATAAAATTATTTTATTTTGTTAAATATGCAAAAAAAAATTTATTTAATCAAATATATATATAAAAAAAAAGAAAATAAATTACTTTTAAAAATTAATTATTTAATTAAATAAAAAATAATTTATATTAATTTTAAATTAAAATATATAAAATTATGTATGAATATTTTATATATAAAATTATTCACATATATTTTTAAATATTTTAATTTTAATTATTAAATGAAAAATAAAAAAAAAATATATATATATATAAAAAGAAAAATTGACGATATTTTAGAAATAATAATATTTAAATAATGAAATGTAATTAATCCTTATATTTTGATTCTGTTAATAAATTTAATAATTTTGTTTACTTTTTTTATTTTTATTAAATTTTAGTGAAATAATTAAAAGTATATTATATATATATAAAACAAGAAAAAAATAATTTATTTTTTATTATTTTAATTTTAATGAAGTAAAAAAATAATTTTTTATTAAATATATAAAAATAATTTTCAAATTTAATAAAATAAGAAAATAAATTAAATAATTAAAAAATAATTTTATTTATTTTAATTTTAGAAAAGTAAATAGTTAAATAAAAATTAATTATTTTAATTCAATAAAAAGTAATTTTAAATTAAAAATAATATTTATTTTAATTTTAATTAAATAAAATAATTATTTTTTATTTAGTTATTAATTTATTTTATTTTTTATACTTTTAATTTTAAAAAATATTTTTTATAAATAAATAAAATTTTAAAGACTAAATTATAATTTATCAATTATTTTTTAATTTATGTGAGACTGAAATCAACGTAGAGAAAGATTAGAATTATATATTTTAATAACGATAAAATTAAAATTATATTTAAAAAATATTAAAAATAATGTATTTTTAAAATTAAATATGAGATGAAAATTATCAACAGAGAGAAAGATTAGAATTATATATTTTAATAACGATAAAATTAAAATTGTATCTAAAAAATATTAAAAATTAATATTCTTTTAAAATTAAATATAAGATGAAAATTATATTTTATCCCATAAAATAATAATTACCCTTAAAATAAAAACAAAACAGAAAAGGAAATGTAAGAAAGGAGAAGACAAAAAGTGAAGTGGAAAAGTGCAAAACGGTGGGCGAGTACGGTTCTGTTGTCCATAGAGTAAGTATGGTGTACGTAAAAATTCTTGTGGAGGCCCACAAAATATGGACGTTGTCGATCAGATTTAATCAGATTAAGATTAGATTCGATGATCATGATCGTACAATAGCTGTTGTGTTGTCGTATATTAAAATGTAACTGTTGTCCCAATCAGTATTCAATTAACAAAAGAATTCAGAAAATATAGCCGTTGTTAAGAAATTATTAGGCAGTTGAACAACATACTCTTTATATATATACATATATATATTTATAATCTCTTTATAAATTAATAATTTTTATAAATTAATAATTTTTATTATAAAATTGTGTAATCAATTAATTTAATTAATTTAATGAAAAATTATTAAAAATAATAAAAATATATTTTATCAACTCATATAAAAGTAAATTTATATGATATATCTCCAATTTAATTATATATGAATTCATTTTGATGTAAGTAAAATGAACATGCTCTCGTTGTACATAATAATTTCTCTAACTTAATTTTTTTTTTAATTTTTTTTTAAATTATATTATCATAAAAAATTACACATTTAAATATAAATTAATAATAAATACATGTATATTCTAGATTTTGATTTAAATTCTCTCAATATTTAGAAAAAAAAAATTATCATATCAAAATCACTAACTTATAAAAATTTTAAATTATTGACCTAAGGCAAAAGCTTCAACTGAAAATGACACGTCCGGTGGAACTCTTCCACAAATATCTCACCACATGGTGTCCAAAATATGAGTTGTTTAGCCTTCACTCCCTTAGGTTCTTGATTCTCTTAGACTCGATGTAACAAGTGACTACACTATCATAGCTAACAAGCTTACCTATTATCTTGAATTTGTGGTCCAGTTTCTTATTCATAGAGTGAAATTGCCCTTTGAGACCTTCTTGACCCTTATTTTTACCATAGCTCCTTTTTCTTATGGGCTAGGAATGACAATTTAATCCAATTAGATATTCATTATGACTTGATTCGAACGGATCAAATTTTACCAATTCTATTTAATAGCGCGATAAATACAGGCTAAAAAATAAACAGTTGTTATGGATTTAGATTGGATTCGGGTTTAGAATATACCTGCCTCGTATTTGAACCGATTATTATTCTGTTAAAATTCACGGTCATTCTATTAGAAAATCCATTAAATCTATGTAAAATGACCATAATACCCTTCATTTTCAATCTAATTTTCACTCAAATACCATCAATATCAATTTAATGAAAATGAATTCATTTTTATTTGGAAAATAAATAAAATTAACAATCCAAATGTGAAAACTAATTATAATTTACATTTATAATTTCATGGATTTAATTTTAATAGCTTTTTAGTTAAAATCATGTTGTAAATGCTTGTGTTGTTAATTCTGCAAGAAGAACCAACATCGCCATTTCTTGATCACCCACTTCAAGTTTTGCCAAAAGTGAAACCACCTTCGCCACTGGCTTTCCTCTTTGTAAGATACATTGTCCAATTCTCCTATTCTACCTCAAACACCAACCTGAATCTCCATTTCCACTTCATCTCCCCCCTTTCTCCACTTCTTCCACACCACCACCACCTCCTCTTTTCCTTACCTCCACACCCAAATAAACACTTTCGACATTTCCTTCGTCTTCGGTCACATCTCTACTTCTCAAGTGCATGCCTTGGTTTCACATTGATAATGTCGATTTTCCAACTGATACATAAGGAATCATCAACTTGTCCTGCATCCAATTTATAACCTAGCCCAAAATCCCAAACAAAACTTGATTTCCTCCTAAGCCAAAATTAACCTAGAATTCTTATCAGAAAATAATAAGACAGTTCCTTCAAAAATAGAACCTACCGATTGAATGTCACTATTTCCAATAGAAATAGAATTCATTACCTGAAAAAAACAAAAAAATACAGAAATAAGAAAGAATCAAATGTTCTGAAGCATTTCTTACTGTTATTTCCATAATCATTTCTCAAACCAACAACGGCTAAGCGAATAGCGGTAGACGATCGACAATGGGCTATAGGTTGGATGACAAATCCGTCTCATGTCCTTCACCCATTCAACGCTCCCTGCTGTACACCCGCCGGTGCTGGAGATGGTTGGTATTGTCTCTTCTCTATTTTAGAATTTATGTGATTTCCTGTTTGCGTTGATGGTGCGACCTATTGATGCTAGTTCGTGATTTCCTCATGAGATGGGTTGGGTTGTCAACGATGATGGCCTTGGAGTGAAATTGCTATCCAGTTTGAAGCCAAGATCGAGATTATGGCTCAGGAACCTTCTTGGACTTCTTCTTGCTCAGAGTTGGCACAAAAACTTCTGCGATTGGAGCAACCACTAGAGCCGTTGGAGCATTTTCTAGAGGAGAGCTTGTTAGTGGAGTAACTGTTGTTGTAACACCCAATAAATGCATAACCTATTTTTTTGAGAAATAAATAAATTCCTCAGAATATGGTTTTAAATTTCCGGAATGACCAATAATAATTTTAGAAACTCAGTAGAGCGAAAAATAAGAACTTTTTCTGAATTTGGATTTTAAATATGTTGAATCTTTAAGTATAAATTTTAAGTGATAAAAGAGTTAAGGAGTTGGTTATCTGTAGCTCAATTTGCGAAGTGGAAAAGGCGAGATGGAAATGCGAAGTGGGAAAAGGCGAGCTGGGAAATGCGAAGTGGAAAATGCGAGCTAGAAATGCGAAGTGGGAAAAGGCGAGCTGGGAAATGCGAAGTGGAAAGGCGAGCTAGAAAATGCAAAGTCGAAAAGGCGAGCTGGAAATGCGAAGTGGAAAGGCGAGCTGGAAATGAGAAGTGGAAAATGCGAGCTGGAAATGGGAAGTGGGAAAAGGCGAGCTGGGAAATGCGAAGTGGAAAGGCGAGCTGGAAATGCGAAGTGGAAAATGCGAGCTGTAAATGCGAAGTGAAAAAAGGCTAACTGGAAATGCGAGCTGGAAATGCGAAGTGGAAATGCAAAGTGGAAATGGGGGCCGGCATATACAAACTGGGATTGCAAGTCGGCATATGCGAACTGGGATTGCGAGCTGGCATTGCAAAGTGGCAATACGAGCCGGCAATTGCGAAGTGGCGAACTGGTAATGCGAGCTGACATTTCGAAGTGGCAATGCGAGCTGGCAATTGCAAAGTGGCAATTGCAAGCCGGTAGATGCAAAGTGGTATATGCGAGGAGGTATTGTGAGTATGCGAAGTGGTAATGGCGGGATGACAATGCGAAGTGGCATTGCGAGCCGGCAGATACGAAGTGGCATTTGCAAGCCGGCAATGCGAACTGGCATTGGCGAGTTGGGACTGGCGAAGTGGAAAAATTTGGCTAAGTGGAAATTTTTACCGAGACAGTAGGTTATTTAAAGAGGCAGTAACTGATATTATTTTCCACGACAGACTTCTTCTTTTTCTTCTTCTCTTTTCTTTGTTCTTCTTTTCTTCAGTGAAGACCGAAACACTGTTTTCATTTTTCTTCTTCAGATTTCTTCGTTTCTTCCTTAAATTTCTAAGGAAAACTCATAGAAATCTTAAGTACTAATTTAGCTCACTTCATTTTCATCATCAAATTGGAGAGAGGAGCTAAAAGAATTCAAGGAATAGTGAAGAAAAGATTTCATCCATTTGGGGGGTTTTGAAGTAAGAAGTTTATTTGTTTAGTTTAATTGATTATTTGAGTGTTATTAAGGTTCAATTGAATGGGTTTAGTGTTAATTTACACCAATTTATTCAAAATTGATGAAATCCCTAAAATGGATGGTTGATTTGAAGTTGTAAGGGATGACT
>CANXYC010704373.1:0-10381 GCA_948193065.1 Aleurites moluccanus
TGGGCATTCTATGTTCTAAAGATGAACCTATGATTTGAATATGATATGATTTGATATAGCCAAATTATTATGAGAACCACATCTCTTTCCAGTAAAAGCCTATGACTTCTTTCATGCCTTTATGTATTATTATTTGTTCTAGACCATGATTCGATATTCAGTTCTTATAATATTAATGTTCATATCTTACTGAGTTGAAGGCTCACTCATCTTCTGTGGTTTCAGGTGATAGTATAGCTTGTGAGGGAGCTAGCAGAGAAGATCAAACTTCTTAACTTTTTCATTCCAAGAAGTTTCATATGTAAATCTTTTGATATATAATTATGTATAATCAACGAATGGAATTATGACTTAATATATAATAGGAGTACACTCTAGAGCTTCGTAGTTAGTCATTAGAGGATGATAATATTTTGATGCATGAATTGCTATCCTTTGGGTACTCTTGTTCCTTAGTGATGTGGGATGCATCTCTTGATTAGTAAGGAACAAGAGAATATTATTATGAAATGGTATAGTAAAGAAATGATTTATGCTTGAATGGATTATGAATATGATAAAGCATGGTATTATAATTAATATGAATGTATGTGAAGATTCAGGTTATGGGAGTTCTACGGGTTTATGGTGGCCTTAAGCCTACCCTTGCCCTAGGACCGTCGCACCACTGGAGTTGGGGTGTGACAGGATAACCTTCCCTTCTAATATATCTTCCTGAATCTTCAACTAACAAAGTTGCCTTCATATGTGTCCCCATCAATAGCTCATATATAATCCTAAATAAACATAGTTAATCATAAAGTTAACATTTCTGTGTAATTTATTTTGTAATTTAATTAAATTCTGCAAAAGATGAGTAAAAGGTTAAATAAGAATCTTACCTTGAAATATGGAAAGTACCGAGAGTTTTTCTCAATATATTCAAGACAAACATCATTGTAATTTGCGTATGGCTTAATAATATCAATGGACATCCTTAAAATAGCTTCCAAAACCTTATGGAAATGTCGTTGGACTATTTCTCTGAAGTACTGGAAGGTTTCTTGAATAATCCTATTCCCGACACCATGTGCTAATGTGAGCAAAATAATACTATCTGACTCGTGCACGATTAAATGACGGTTGCCTTTTAAATCATATTTGTTAACAAGGTCATCACAAAAGTCAATAAAGATATTTTGATGCATTCTGAAGTTTTTATAGCACCGAATATCGTGGCCGTGTATCATTTCCTGTATAAATTGATGACCACTGCATATTGATGTTCTTTTATGTGTCTAATTCAATAATGGGTCAAGTTGTAACGCAATTGCATATAATGTAGTACCAATTAAAGCGTCATCAACTAAGGATGAAAAATACATGTGCTCCTGAATTTGCATATCCTCATAATTATCTTTGTCATATTCGAACTCAAAATCCTGCCATCTTCAAATTTTATAAATGCAATTACAACAAGGTTAGAATATGATAAAATTATATAATTAAAAGTCCCTTAAAACTAATCCATACAAAATAACATGGAAAATATTATTTTTATTATAAGATTCATAATTTCACAAATACTTGTTACATAAAAAATAAAACATAAAAAAATAGCACACATAATTCATAATAACTGTTCACTTTCTATCAGGTTAACACAACCATATGGAATGAAAATGATAAAGCAAATGTACATAAACATAATAGTTCTCAGCCCACTCGTGATGGGTGCCTTTTCTCTAAAGCACGCGTTTCGAGCGCTGTTTGAAACTTGAGTCATTGAAGCCTAAGTTCAGATGTTCTAATAAGCATGAAGGATTGTCTTGCTTCTTTCTTCATGAACAATGAATTTGATGTTATCCATATGAAACTGCCTTTATCTACTCCTGATACATCAGCCAAAGTAGCATGACATTCTTCAATTGTAGGACCTATAATAGCAGCAGGTACATGAGATCAACAAGTGCTTCTATTAGAAATTGCATTTAGGACAACATCCAGTTGTTCCTGTGCAACACTTGATTTTCTTTGGCATTTGGTGACATTCTCACATTGGAAAAACAATACATCTGGACTACTCGGATTCACAAACACATCAGGTTCAATCTCACCAAGATTAACAATATTATTAACTGCATCTTATTCGCTATCCCCAAATCCCTCATTTGGTGCAAACAATGCTTTAGAGGTAGATCCATCACAACTACTATATTGTCTCTTAATGTTATGGACAGTTGCAGGTGAGAACACTTGGTCATCATTGGCAACAGTTCCACAGAATAGAGGTTCATAGTACTTCCAATACTTGTCAACATTTTTTCCCCAAAACCTTGTGTAATCAACTTTTTCCTAAAAAACCATAAACATTAAATCCTTACTCTTTCTTTAATAAATATACATGACTGTGTCTTTAAAACCAAATCTATGATGCTGAAAATAAAATTTGGTAACTTGTACCTTTATCTTTCTCTTCCACCATTCATAATAAGCTTGGATTTGTCCAGTCAATGCATCAAAACCTATTTTAGTCTCTTTATTTATTAAATTATTGTACATCAACCGATTTTTTTTTGCATACATCCGAGTGATTCTTCAATTTATCTTTGAATAATTTTTCCTGATTAGTTGTTGAATTTTTCTATTATAAATTTCCACCTAGCTTTAGTAAAGAAGGTCGTTGGCCTAAATTTTTTTCCATAGCCTCCAAATATATTTCAAAAAATACCATACTCAATGTCTCATCCTATTTAGCTTTGCTGCTTTCACCACTCAATCTTTTCCCTTTATCAGTGCTCTTAGTTGATTCCATAATTCCCTTAACAAAATTTCCACTAATTTAGACAGTCTGAATCATTCAACCATAAATCTAACTAAAACTAATCTAACACAAACACTATGAATCATTCAAAAATTGCAAATTAAGAATATGCATTCAAGTATAATCCATAATTTCAATAGTAAGCATGACAGAAAAAAGAACAAAAAAAAAAATTAAACCAATAACCACAGATAAAGATGGATGAAAAATCTTTACCTATAACATAAATAAATCTAGAGTTTTCGATAGATATGACAATGTTACAAGATTTAGTAGCAAAATAAAAAATTGCTCCTAAGGTTTTCAACTAACTAAGCAAATGAACAAGGCAAACAACTCTAAGAGTTTTACAAAAATTGATTTGAAGTGAAAATGGAGCAAAGGGCAAAGGAAGTCAATAACATAAAATGGCTGGGATATTTTTGTCTCCAAAATCACATAAATTCTGTTAAACCTTTAGTGTTCTAACATACTTATTTTAATGTGTACAAATAATTAATTAATCAACTAATATTATTTGTTTGATTATATGTAAGATTTACTTTTTAAATTACAGATTGCTGGTTTATAGTACCTGCTAAATATTTAAGTACCCCTCGCTACTTAAGAATAATGAAGGCAAAATCTGAGAAGATGGATAAGTAGCACCCGCTACTCATTAAGTAGCTTTCGATACGAAGCAATCACAGCCGCTACTAAGATATCTAGTAGGTCTAATAGCTGAAAGCTGGGAAAAATGTTTTAGTAGCGCCCACTACTTACATAAGTTCCCGCTGCTATAAATGTTGAAGTTAGGTAGCAACTGCTACAGATATGTCATCGTCGCAAGCTTCAAGTCCAAAAGGTCCAAAAACTTGTGGGTCTAAAGAGTAGAAAAGTAGTGCAAGCTACATGGAGTAGCGCCCACTACTAAGAGAGCTCAAAGACACATAAGCACTTTAGAGAAATTGGATGAATCATCGTGCCTGCTGCATGTTAAGTAACGCCCACTACTTATAAAATCCACTGCCACTACAAGGTTAGTCACATCCGTAAAGTTCTTCAATCCAAGCTGAGTCGTGTCCGCTATAAGGTAAGTAGCCCCCGCTACTCCTTATGTAGTCGCTGCTACTCTTCGAAATCTGATAGAAAAATAGTCGGTGCAAGCACGAAGATTTGCATTAAATGCACATTTAATTCACCCAAACGACCCTATTAAGCTGAAGACTATTTCTATGAGTTGGTATGAAGTTAATGGGTAATTGAACAACATATATTCTTACATTAATTCATATATTGAGCATTTAAGTGTTCTTGAGCTTAGTTTTGATTTTTCATATTGTAAAGAGAATTAGTTGGTATTCTTCAAAGTTGTTGAAATGTAATTAATTTCTGAGAATTGGGTAAAAGTTATTGGGTAATTTCTTTCTCCTCTCTTATAATTTTTTAGGTTTTTGTGTGAGTCTTATTGTAAAATACATTGTAAGGTTAAATGTGAGTTAAAACACATAAGATTTAATCCTGAACCTGTAATAATGATCAAAGTTAGTGAAATATTCAAGTGTGATCTTAAGGAGTTGACGTAGGCTTGTTTTGGCCGAGCCACTATAAATTTCTTGTGTGAATTTTCTCTCCTTCTTCTCCTTATTATTTTTAATTATTGTTAATTTTTTAAAATAACCAATTCATCTCTCTCTTGGTTGTCAAAGGACTTTTAAATCCCGCCAATCGCTAATTGGTTTTTCAAATGCTACCCTGAATAGCGTTGAAATTCTGCTGATTTATCCCCTTAAAACGCCAGACATGATTTTAAACAAACACCGTCATATTGATGAAAATCACGACTGTCATTTTTTTTTCAGCTGAACGTGCGTTCTTCCTCCTTGAATGTGCAAACAAACACCCTATTATTATATAATAACTTGATTATTAAGTTATTAATATATTAATTATTATAAAAATTCATTTGTTACATGTCAAAGAATAAACTTGTTTTTAATAGATGAGAGATTCTTTTTATTTATTTTTTAAATCAAGAAGAGACTATAATCTTAATAAGTTGTCAAATAGTATATACATTTAAAGTTAAATCATATTTGTATGTATCCAACTTAAAAAAAAAATTAATTTTGAGTAGATTGAAAATTAAAATTTTTATAAAAGTGTAAAATTTTTTAAGAAATTAATTTTGGGTGGGCCGAAACTGTATAAAAAATTGAATCTACATGATTAAGTGATTTTTTTTTATAATTTATTAAATTTTTTTATACCGAGTATTCAAATCCATCCGAACTCAAGTAGTCCTCCATCCTGAATGTATTTGTCACATCCCCCATTTCAGGAGATATAAAGGTCCTAGAGTATAGGAAAGGCATAAGGCTACCTAAACCCGTAGAACCCCATTCTGCATTTCTACATAAAATTCGGCATAACTACTTTACTTTTACAATCTAATACCCAGGATCCAAAGTCCCTCTCTTCTTAACCAACATGAACACAACCTGTAAAAATCAGCACTTCTAATCCCATACTCATTTCATACTATAATGTACATGCCACATTTATTATCATTTCCTCTAATCTAATATTTTACACTGTATATATAGTGTAATAATTACATCTCATTAATATTGTAATATCTGCAGTTTTTATCATTTTAATTAATTGTATGTTTGAAGAATTTAATTAATTGAAAATATGAATGTTTGAGAAATCCAAAACTTCTGGTTGTAGGATTTTGTGAGGTTGATTGCACGATCTTAAAGAAATAATTTGGTAAAGTGTAAAACATAAAAGTTGTGGATCTATATCTCATTTTTAATTTTGTTAAATGGTTTAATAAAAAATTCTGTGTGTGTGAGGAGTTATGCCTCCTTGAATAGGACTTGTCTGGTTTAGTATTTCTGCAGGAAATCTGTATATGTTTGAATTTTCTGGGAATGACTGAAGTAGTTTGAGCCAAAGGTGTACATGAGAAATGTTCCTCTATGTGTTGTGTTGTTGACTGTAAAATTTCAGGAGATTTGGATAAGTATAACTCAATGGAGAGTGGATTTTCTCAAGTCTGTTCGGATAGATTTTGGACAGTAAGTCTGGGTGACTTTTAGAGAGTCACCCTGGTCTGTGTAGTTGCCTTTGTGATTTGAATTTTGGATATGTTGAGTCCCTGCATGTTTATTTTAAGTGACAAAAAGAATAAGGAAGTTTGGATGTTTGTAGCTCATTTGCGAGCTGGTTAAGTATAAGTTGTCGAGGAAAGGTTTCAGCTCAGCAGAGATTGGTGTTAGCAAGCCGGCAAATGCGAGGTGGCATTTGCGAGCCGGAAATGATAGCAAGAGAAGTGGTGAAGTGGTGAGGTGAGATTGTCGAGGTGGCAATTGGCGAAGAGACATATGCGAGGTGGCATATGCGAAAAGGCGAGGTGGCATTATGCGAAGAGGCATTATGCGAAGAGGGAGATAGGCGAGCAGAGTTTGGCAAAGAGGATTAGACGAGGTGGCATTATGCGAAGAGGCATTACCGAGGTGGAATATGCGAGGAAACATATACGAAGAGGAGTTTGCAAGGAGAGTTTGGCGAGGCAGCATATGCGAGGTGGCATATGCGAATTGGATATGCGAAGTGGGATTCGCGAAGTGGCTTATGCGAAGTGGCATTGCCGGAGCAGATTGGCGAAGTAGGAGTTGCGATTTGGGAATGGCGAGCTGGCTTATGCGAGGTAGCATTGCCGAGTCGGGTTGGCGAGGCGAGCTGGCGAGCGGGATTTTGGGTAGTGGCCTATTTAACCCAGTGGCCAGTAGCGATTTTTCTGAACGATTTTCTTTTTTCTTTTCTTCATTCTTCTTCGGTTTTTCTCAGATCAGTTTCATTTATTTTCTAAGGCATTAATATTCAAAATTAATGCAATAAATCTCTAGATTAGCATATTTCAAGGCATAAATCATCAGATTTAAGCATAATATCTCAGGAAATTCAATTTTGAAGAAATAAGGTAAATTTCTTCAAATTTCATTTTCTTTTAGATTAATTAAGTCTGGCAGTTAGAATAATTAATTATGGATGTATAGAATTTATTACAAGCATTTTAAGGTTATATATTATAATTAATGTTAGAAGAATTAGAATTTATAGACTGTTATGAATAGTAACAGAACAGTAAATTCGAATTAAATGCAGATTTTTCTTTAAGAGATGAATTAAATTGATGTTGGGAATTCAGAATAGATACTTTAAGATGGTTAAATATTAAGGAATCATATTGAGTATTATTGATTAAGGAAAACCCTAATTTTGAATATTTAGGGAAATTTCTTAGGAGAAGAAAATCAAGGAAATTGAGGAGAAAATTGTTGCGCTAACTGTTAAAGGAAAAATTCAAGGATAATTTGTGTTGAGGTAAGTATGAACATTGCATTTGTTTATTGCTTCTTTGAATTGGTATGACCGAATATTATTATTGTTCACCTATAAAATTTCCATATACTTGACATTGTATTATCGAATTATTAAATGAAGATTTTATGATATCCTAAAACTGAAATTTACCATTTGTTCATGAGACTACCATGTATATATATATATAATGTGAGTGACTTGGTCAACCTTCTTGGATCAAGTTCACATGATTTCTACTTGATAAACTTGATTGAAATTATGATATATGTTGATGGTTTTGTGACCAATATGTTTCTTGTGAGATGAAACCATATGACCCTATGGATAGAATGCTCTTCCCAATGAGAGTAAATTCATTGGTCCATCGTGCACTTTGGGAACCTAGCTGGTAGGATTTTTACCAGTGTTCCACCTAGAGGGGACCATAAGCTCTAGGCGTATGCCTAGCCAAGCATGCGTTTGCGATAAGGTAGCAAGGACTACCGATGCACTTTGTTGTGATAGGTAGCATGGCTACTGATGCACTCTGTAGTTCTACCATGATATTTGATAGTGTTATTCGATTTTGAGCACTTTTGTTTCTTGTAAGCCTAACCACATGATGATTCTTACCCATGTTCTTGGAATTGATATTTCCTTTGGATTAATATATATGTATGTATATTTCTTTCATATTGCATGTTCATATCTTACTGAATTGAAGGCTCACTCCTCTTCTGTGGATTTCAGGTGATAGTGTAGCTCGTGAGGGAGCTAATAGAGTAGATCAAGCTTCTTGACTTATTCTTCCAAGAAGCCTTCATTGTAATCATTTTGATATTTATGTATATTCATTGTATGGTATTATGATTCAACATGTGTTGGGAGTATACTCTAGAGCTCCGTAGTTGGTTATTGAGGATGATAATATTTTGATGTATAAATTGTTACCTTTTTGGGTTACCCTTGTTCCCTTAGTGATGTGGGATACATCTTTTGATCAGTAAGGAACAAGAGGAAATTATGAAATGATAAAAGTAAAGATATGAATTATGCTTATTTGGACCATAGAAATGATTATTAAATGATATCTATATTTGATATAAATGTGTATGAGATCCTGGATATGTGAGTTCTACGAGTTTATGGTGGCTTTAAGCCTACTCTTGCCCTAGAACCATCGCACCACTGGAGTTGGGGTGTGATAATATAATTTCATTTTACATTATCAATACTAAATTCATTATTACATATCATGGAGCTACTATAGAAAGATCCATAAATACAAATAAGGAGTCATTACGTAGACAAGGAAAATTCCACTCCTAAAGGAAGAGAGAGGAAATGGAATCGTCGCTATCTATCAAACACTGAAAAGGATAAACCACAATGAGGTGAGATGAATCTCAGTGAATAACATATATACTCCCTCACTTGTGAGGCTAGGTGCTCACAAGATAGGTCATTCAATAACAAATTACAATATTCCAAGATAGTAATATAAATGCCAAGAAATAAGGTTTCCAATGGAATTCAATATCAAGTTTCAAGTATAATATAGTTCAATAGGAATAATCATATAATCAATAATATTGGTCACTTGCAAGAAAATACTATGAACTAAATGTTCTATGTCCATGACAGTTAGCAAAACCCAATGAACAATGGATAGAGGCTACAATTAAGTAGTATGTCAATAGTCATATATTTGATCAGACTGTATGTCTAGGACCTTAATCACCTCCTAGATAGGGTCTCTAATATAATATACTATGCACAATACCCGATGAACAAACATCTACCCCATCGGGAGAGTAGTATTGTTAATGATCCCGTATATAGGGTAAGTAAAAATATTATCTAATAATGAACACCAATCAATACATTTATATATATCAAGGATTCAATTAAAAATGGCTACATAATCAAGAAACTTTAATAATAATACAATTTCTTAGGGAAGATTCAAGGAAACAATATGCAAAGGCGACAAGTAAAGAAACATATATGTTACTCACCCCAAAAATCCAAGGTATCCAACCACCTAGCACAAACTAAAAGGGTGGTCTTTTATTTCCTTATCTTTTCCTTTATCTATCCTTTGTGTACATATAACAAATATAAATCTCAATTTAGAAACCTAATTTCATTAAAATACAATAAGCAAACCTAAATTCTAGACAACATTCAGAAATCCTGAAATTTCTACCCGAGCATACCCTGATATTTCATTTATAACTCATTATGTGTAGGTCCAAATTCTACTCTATTTTCACTGAATTTTAGTAAGACATAATGACACATTTCTCATGTTTTGACTTTCTCCTGATTCGAAACTCAAAGTCCTCATATTTACCAATTTTACAAGGGTTACACTTCTGAAATCTCTAACCCGAGCCAGTCTGTCTCGGGGTCCATAGTTAACAATACAGTGAGAATTTGACAAAACTTTCAAAAGACAAAATATTCTTGACATGTATATCTATAACTTTTATGTTTGAATATTGTCAAATTCCTACATTAAAGGCCTCAAAACTTGGCTCCAACTTTCTGCTGAGTCTCAGAAATTTCGCAGAAATGAAACCCCATCCGACTCAGTTATGTTCGGAGACTCATATCTCCCAACACAGAAGGATTCAGTCAAAAGGTTCTGAAGAACATATATTCTAAACATATACAACTAAAATTTTTATGTTTTGCACATTTTCAAATTCTACCCCTAAGGGTACAAAAATAGAGCCCAAAGTTTCTGTCAAGCCATAGGAAATTTCTGAGATGGAAAATTTCAGAATTCCCAATCAATTTCTCTACTCTAGACATATCATCCTATCATTTAATAATTCAAATAACTCATCAAAAAATGAATTTCAAAACTTGTTAAGAAATTTACCTTGGAGAAAAATTATTCCAAATCTCTATCTAAACCCAAATAATTCAATTAGGTGTTGGGGGAAGTATTATTTGTGAAGGGTTTTATGCTAGATCAAGAGATTTTAGGAAGCTAGAAAGAAAAAGTTTCCATGGAGAAAGGCTTGGAAATTTTGGCCATTGAAGGAGGAATGAAGAAGATGATGGCTTCCTTTGTAACACTTATCTACTTATATAACAAGTGGTCCAATAGAAAAATTAGGGAAAAAGAAAAATTAAGAAAAAGAAATTAAGAAAATACAAATATAATTAAATCATTTTAAGATCGGAAGAGCACACGTCTGAACTCCAGTCACC
>CANXYC010704457.1:0-140241 GCA_948193065.1 Aleurites moluccanus
GTCCAATGGTCTGGCCAATTACCAGTAGACGCAACTTGGTATGACTTGACAGAATTTCAGCATCGATATCCTTCCTTCGACCTTTAGGACAAGCTCGATTTGGAGGAGGGGAGTAATGTTATAGACTCATTTTATGGAAAAGGGTATTTCAGGAAAAAGACAATAGAAGTAACGGCTGAGAAATGAGTTTTCAGTATTAGTTTTACTATTTTTAGCTTTTTCAGTATTCCTAATTAGTAAGTTCATTATTTAGTAGTTTATTGTTTTTCTAGTTCTATCCTAAATAGGATTCCTACATTCAGACTATGTAATATATATATATATAGGCTGTTGCCGTATGAATAAAATTTATCGAAGAATTTTTATTAATAAGATAGGCAGTTCTCTTCCGAGCTCCCAGGTAGGCGAAGCTCCCTGACTGAGCTCCAACCACAACCATAGCTCCACATCGAAGCCATTCTAAAAAGAAATAGCCTTCATCTGAAGGTCATCGCCTTGTGACTAGATCCTTATCTAGGGTTTATACTAGGTGAACCATGTGCATTTTGCATGTGGTGATGTCTTTTAGTCGCATATTAATTTCTAAAATAGTTTTGTGCCTTGATATGTTTCTCTTTGATGATTATTATCATTTTATTGATTATCCTAAGGCAAAGAATGAGAACCAGCTAAGCATTAATTTAATTTTCTCAGGAGGAAGTACTTAGAATTGTGAAGCCACAGCATTTTCTTCCCATACATGGAGAACTCTTGTTCTTGAAAGAGCATGAATTGCTTGGGAAATCAACTGGCATTCGACACACTACTGTGAGTAAACTTTCCATTCTCATGGTTCACTAACGTGCATGGATAACAAATTATATTATTTTGATTAGACACACCTTTAGAATGTTATATATGATATTTTTGTAATTCTTTTAACCGAGTCACATCAGGGACGAAGGCAGGGGTGGCCCAGATGGGTCTTGGCCACCCCAGCAAAAAAAAAATCCCATTAACTTGTAAAAAATTTCACCTGATCCACTCAAATCCAACTTTTTAATAGAAAAATTTTCTTGGCTCACCCAAACCCAACTTTTTATACAAAAAAAATTTTCTCAGCTCACTCAGGATTAATTTCCTGACTTTGTCCCTTAGTCACATGCCATGTCATTTCAAACTCCAGCTTACTTCATGACATGCTTACATATGGTAGCTTTAGCTCGTGTATTGATGTTCAAAATGTACTGACAATTGTTTGAGAGTCCAACCAAAGTCTTAACCTTGTCAGTTGAAAGGTCAACGTGTAAGATAGACCCATCCTGTGACTGTAATTAGACAGATGCTAAATACTTGCTGTGACTGCAACATTTGGAATTTGAACTACTAAATCTTGTTTTGCTGTGTCATATTGATCCAACAATTTCCTTGTCGGCCAGAATGGGCCAAATCCAAAATTCTCTGGCCCTGAATCTCGCTAGGCAAGTGCACATGAGGCTGGGTATTGGCTACATGGCTTTAGCAGGTCTTCTTGCTCCTTCCTGTTGTGGAAAGGTGCTGTGTCTAATTGTATTGACCCACAACTAGACTTGCATATGGAGGTTTATTGTGTGCATGACACCAGACATTATTTTGTTTTGGTTTAAAATTACAAATTGTGATATGGGTAAAATGTAATTCTTCAGGTTATAAAGAATGGAGAGATGCTCGGAGTTTCCCACTTAAGGAACAGAAGAGTTCTGTCTAATGGTTTTATTTCTCTTGGGAAGGAAAATTTGCAGGTTAGCTATATCTGAAGATTTGAATTCCCCAGTTTTAAGAATTCTGTTCAGAAATATTCTATTAACTGCAGTCTTCTATTGCAGTTGATGTATAGTGATGGAGATAAAGCATTTGGCACCTCAACCGAACTTTGCATGGATGAGAGACTAAGAATTGCAACAGATGGCATTATTGTGGTCAGGTAGAATATTTAGATCCTGAACTGTGTCCACCATCTAGGTTAAATGTATTGATGACATATTGACATTTTCCTGTTGCAGCATGGAAATTTTACGGCCTCAAAATTCAGTCTCTCTCATGGAAAATACCATAAAAGGAAAAATAAGAATTACAACTCGCTGCTTGTGGCTGGATAAAGGGAAGCTTTTAGATGCTCTCTCTAAAGCTGCCCATGCTGCACTTTCAAGTTGTCCTGTGAATTGTCCTTTATCTCACATGGAAAAGACAGTATCTGAGATTTTGAGGAAGATGGTGAGGAAGTATAGTGGTAAAAGGCCTGAAGTCATTGCCATGGCTGTGGAAAACCCAGCTGGAGTTCTTTCTGATGAGGTCAAAACAACGTTATCTGGCAATTCTCTTACTGGTATTGGGATATCAGCATTGGAAAAGCTGGTTGATGGATATCCAAAAAGAAATCACTCGAATAAAACGCAGGCTGAAAGCAATGGTTATGTGCATTTAGATAACAAATCACAAGAAGATTTGGAAGGTCCTCTCTCTCTCTCTCTCTCTCTGTGCTTGTGCACTGTGCTGGCAGGTGGGTGCCCAAATGCCCATACTGTTGTGCATGTGACAGAATGTGTGCATCTGTGTATTTGTGTGGTTGCACAAATTACATCCTAGAGTTTTTGGGATTGTTATCATGACCTAAGCTTAATCCAATATATCCTTGCTAATGATTTATTTATTATTTATTATCTGAGTTTGTGTTGAATCACTATTTACATTGTGCTCTTTTTTCCTACATGGTAATTACTCAGTTGATAATGTTGAAGTTGAGAGGCCATTACCTGATGACGAGATGGCCACCTCAACTTCCAGCATGTCTGGCAGAGTTCCCTCCAACCCTGAGGATCAAGGTGATTTGTGGAGATCATTCATTTCATCATCATCACATGTTGGCAATTCAGTTTCACAACAGGATCATATAAAACAGCTTAATGAAGATGATAGCTTGAGCAATGAAGATGAGACTTTGGAAATGCAAACTTCTGAACCAAAGCCTTACAAGCGTGTAAAAAGGAACAACAAATGGAAACCCGAGGAGGTTAAGAAGCTGATAAAAATGCGCAGGAAATTGCATGATAGATTTCAAGTTGTAAAGGGGAGAATGGCTCTCTGGGAAGAGATATCAAATAGCTTGATGGTTGATGGGATCAATCATAGTCCTGGGCAGTGCAAATCGTTGTGGGCATCCCTAGTTAAAAAATATGAAGTATGTTCTTCGTTCTCTTTTCAGGTTTATAATTTTTCAGGTTTGCAAATAAAGTCCGCCTCTATGTTTGGAAAACAAAATTCTTGTTTGTTTGTCTTGTGTACACATACCTTTATGCACCTCTAGATTTGTCCAATATAATCAGGTATTTGAAGGCTCAAGTATATTTTTAACTTTAACCAGCAATGAACTTGTCACAATGAAAATCAGGGTAATCAGTGCACGAGTTGCATGGAATAGATGATATACATTCTCTTATTTTCTTCTTTTAATTTAATGATCTTACTGCCTACTTGTTTATCATATTGCTCAGTGACAACTTCTGCTAGTATGAACAGGAAAGGAAGAACGAGGAGAAAAGCCAAAAGGGTTGGCCCTATTTTGAAGACATGGATAAAATTTTATCTACATTCGGGGAGAAGGCAAAAAAATGATTGGCATTGTGGGGAACAGCATGAAAAAAAAATATTATATTTTGGAAGAACCTTCAACAGCCATATTTGTCCGAATAAAGCTTGGACAGTGATGATTGGAGTGAATACAATTAGCATATGCACTGGATCAAAGATTCATATCTATATACAAACAGCAACCAGACTAATTTTGAAGCTGGAGGACCAAAAATGAATTATTTTATCAGATACACCTGCAATTACACGAACAAGAAATGAATTGGTTTTCCAGCCATACATGGTTATTTCATATCTGTTTCATTTGAGCCCTGTGATAGTGTATTGTTTGGTGCTGCCTGCTTGGAACTTTTCTTTGTTGTTTCAATTTTTCTTATTGTTAATTAATTTTGTTAGCACATTAAAAATTTTGATGTCATGCAGGCCTAGCAATGCTTTATCGGTTATCAGTCAAATTTATATAAGATCATAGAATTATTCTTCTTCATACTCTTCCTTCATAGCTTTTTTTTTTCTTTTTTAATTCGATCGAGCCTATTGAAATTTTCTGGCATGTTACAAATTTTTTTCTTTCTTTTTCTATGCATTCTGATCAAAAGTTATTTGCTTTGGATCAAAACTCAAATACTGTAGAAGAGAAAAGAATAGAAGTATCAACCTTGCTAACAGCTGCTTCGTACCTCTGCTTAAAAATAATCGATGTTAAACCATAATATTATTGACAAGAATAACTAATGGTAATAATGGTAGGAATTAGCTCCAAATCCAACCGTTTCTGTTCCTTCGTCGAGAGATAAAATTAGCATTTTCTCCAGTGTCTATACTCTTAATTCAGCATCTTTAGAATGGTTCTCTCTCTGAAATTTTTTTAGATTAATATTCACTACTGTCGGCTACTGAACTAAGCCAGAAGCTTTAATAAAACGACAGTTTTCTTCTCTATGCGGAAAATGTAAATAAGACCCTCCTTAATTTCTTTTAATCTCTTCTTCGGTTAGAATTTTGTTTCTAAATTACTAATTGCACTGTATACATGTATTTTTGGATTTTCAGTTTTTGTAAATTTTATTGAAGCCACAAAATTTAGTACTTAGTTAATCACTTCCTCATTAATTACATTCAGAACAACATAACTATACATGAACAAATTTTCAACTTAATCTAATTTATCACGAGCCATGAGTTGAATGTAGTAATTAACTATTTAAATCATAAGTATATATTATAATTACCATATCAATGTGTCATATCATTATTAATTGGTCCATAATTTTGGGGTGTCACTTAACAATTTCTCCTAGTTATGATGCATCAACTTTAATATATATAGAAACTATCAAACAGCTAAACCAATGCGTTAGCCCCAAATTAAAAATTAATTAAACTCGTAACATTGTTTTTCATGTCAAATATCAATATCTCATTCTGTTCGTTTTCCTAGTTAGTGTCTGTTTTTTTTTTTCCATACATAATATATGCTGCTGCTTCTTTTCTAGCTCAACATAGAAAGCTAACCAACCCAAATTTTCTTTTTCTTTTAATTTCTTCTTATATTCTTAATTTTACTCTTTTTGTGCATTAAGATAATTAATATTCAACAAAAAACTATGAGTTTTGAGACAGACAAGGTTTTGATGCTAACTTCTTCTTCAGATCAAAGGCCTGCAGTCACCAATTCAGAAAGTTCTCATGGCTTTGGTACGACTTCGGTCAAATCTCTTTATCACACTTTTTCACCAATTAATCATTAGAATCTATATTTCTATTCGATGCATTAGAATTTTTGCTATTGTAAACTGATGTCGCAGCTATACTTTCAGACACTGTATTAAGTTCATATCCTGAATGCGATGAAAAACAAAGTATCCATGCTGATTCAAGATCTGATACAGATGATGATTTCTTCAGTGTGAAAGGAGGTGATGAATAACGTAAAATTGTTTTTTTTAACCCATTTTTCTGTTGCTGAAGCACCTTTAATTTCAATTTTTACCATTTTCAGACTTCTCTAGATCTTCTAGCAATGCTTCAAGCTGCCATGATATCATCAGTGAACGTCCTCCATCATTCATGAATATCTCAGAAGGTGATTCTCCAATGATAGAAGAAAATAAAAAGAAACTTGTTGATAATCAACCAAAATTGTTTGAGTTCCTTCAGAATGAATATTGGAGTGAAGAAATAGCTTCCACACATACTTCTACTCCAGTCAAGAAATTAAAACTAAAGCAGCAGGCAGTCCTAAATAATTTATCACCAAAGAAAGGAACTTCAAGTTTGTCCACTAGAAAAGAATTGGAGATGAGTGGAGTTAAACAGAATAATGAAGCTACGGCTACTCATCACTGCTGCTTTCCAAGTTTGAGTCCAAGACGTTGCAAGGAAAAAAGAAGGGAAAGTCGTGGCTCAGAGACAGGGAAGCTAGCAGCTACGAAACACCCATATTTTTAATTGAAAATCTATAAATTAATATTCGATAAATTAATAATTTTATTATATAATAATTTTATATGTTCTAAATTTAAATTAATATACTTAATTAATACTTTTTAATTAATAAAATTAATGAATTTCGATATTTATAAAAATTTTATTGTAATTTTGATATTTGACACAATGCAACTATTTGTTCTTTCTCTTTCTAAATAAGAATAGCTATGTAAGTATGTTTTTTTGTTACATCAATATCGTATCCTATACTTCATAGCTTGATATAAGTGCAATTTTTTTATTTTCTTTCTCATGAGTTTTCTTTTTTAATTTAACTAATTAGATATAATAAAGTCATTTCTCATATATTTTAGGACTAATTAGATATAATATAATTATTTTTCATGTTCTGGGACTAATAAAAGAAAATTATTGTCTATAATAAAATAAAAAAATAATATTAATATTTTTTTTCGTTAAAAAAAATAAATAAAAGAGTCATATTAATTAAATAAAATAAAATATTATTAAATTTTTGAAATTTAAAAAAATTATCATTTGAATTTCTGTATTTTCAAAAAACAACTCATAAATTCTTGATGTTTTATTTCATTAATAAATGGTTTCTCCATCCATTTTGACCGTTAAATATTATAAAAATAATAAAATATCTTCCTTTTTTAATTAATTTTTTTATGCCATTTAATTAAACTTCACTTCAATTTTCTTCATTTGTTATCACCATTAAATCTTTCATTTTCCGTATAATTATATAATCTAATACCCATAATTCTGTCAACCTCAACAAATCAAAATTTACATAATTAATTAATTCATTAACAAATTAACGAAAAAAGAAAAAGAAATAACGAAAGCTTCTGCTACCATGAGAAAAACCAAAATCATTAAATTTCTTTCTCCTTGTCATCCACTATTCTTCAGATCGATCTTAAACCACAAAAAAAAAAAAAATTGAATTTTATAGCAAGCTATATAATTCCAAGATTAAGAGAGAAATCAGACGAATTTGAGTGCAGAAAATTAACCACAATCGGAATGTTACGAAAACGAAAAACGAACCTAATGGTGATGGTATTTTTGATGCCCCATCTTTTTCCTTCTATAGAATTGTTGGGATTGAGAAAAAATTTACAGCTTGCTAAAAAAATGGAAAAAGAACAGATAAATAGAAGAAATGGAAGAGGATGAGGCATTTTCGGATAGTCAAATTATTTTATTTTATTTTTTAATTTATTTAATAAAAAATCTGGAAAAAAAATTAATGAAATGATGATTTTATACGAAGAAATTAAATATCAGATATCTAATAATTATTTTTTAAAAAATAAGAATTTAAATATTAATTTTATTAAAAATAAATAATTAAATAATATTTTATTCATTAAATAACTCATCAATATATGAAGAGTAATTTTTTATGTGAAATTTTTATTAATTTAATGAGAGTTATGAAATTTTTTTTTATTTAGTTGGTCCTTTTATAAATATATATATATATATATATATATAGTATTTCGTAAACAATTTCCTATTCCCAAAAGAATTTTATGTATTTTGCAAATGTTTGAACAATAAAACAATTTTAACAAACATTTTTTACATATAGTTTTTGATTATCTTAAATTAATAATTTTATTTTTGGAATGTTGAAAGAGGGACTCAAAATTGATAAATTAATAACCTTGTAATTATGCAATTCTTTCTTTTTCTATTTGAAACTTATTATTTATTTTTATTTTTACAAAATAATACAATTATTTCAACATCAATTGTATATGCAAAATGTAATTATAGTTAAGCTCTCTACATCTATTATGCTTTAAATGAAAGTTAAGTAATAATAATTTTCAAAGTGATTATAATTATATACTAATAAATAAATTATTTATTTAAACATCATAAAATATTTTTAAGTTTTTTTTTTCATATTTCAAATACTAAATCTATTAGAAAATATAAAAAGTAAATTAGAAATAGAAAAAAAACAAATATAAAAGTTGTTAAGTTCTTAAAAAAAAAAAATATCGCGTTATTTTTAGATAAGCAGCGTCAAGCTAAAACGACTCGTTGTTTAGTAGTACAAATCTGATCTCTCTTTTCAATACTTTCTCAGCAAACTAACAGAAGAGAAAACAATAAATAATAATAATAACACAAGCTAAACCATAGTCCAAATGGTGGATTCCATGTCAACTCCACCGCCGAGATCCGCTACTGATTTCTTCTCGGACCCACTCGACGCCCACCCACTTTGGTTCAAATCCAACCTCTTCCTTTCTCCAACTTTCGATTCCGAGTCTTATATCTCGGAGCTCCGAACATTCGTTCCCTTCGATACGCTCCGCTCGGAGCTTCAGGCCCACCTTGCCTCGCTCAACCATGAGCTTATCGACCTCATCAATCGTGATTATGCCGATTTTGTCAATCTCAGTACCAAGCTCGTTGATGTGGATGCCGCTGTGGTACGCATGCGAGCCCCGCTACTGGAGCTCCGGGAGAAGATCGAGGGATTTAGAGGAAGCGTGGAGGGCTCACTTGTGGCTTTGAGGAATGGATTGCGGCAGAGATCTGAGGCTGCTGCTGCGAGAGAGGTTTTGGAGCTATTGTTGGATACGTTTCATGTTGTCTCTAAGGTATGTGCTTCTTTTGGATCATAATTGGTTTTGGAAAGCTCATTTTGAAACTGATTATGATTTTTTTTGAAATGTGCATTTTTATATGCTGGGAATCTAGTAGATCTTTTGGGACAGCTTTGGCATCGTGCAGCAAATTTTATGTGACTGTAGAAGTTGAATTGGAGGCTTAATTTTGACGTTTATACCATTATAATTATGCTTACTTAGGGAATTTGGTGCATAAGATTGGAATAGTAAATGGATTTCTGTGCTGTGAAGTGGTTGGCAACTTCAATTTTAGTGTAGTTTTTGATTTCTTGGAAGGAAGCTCAGATCTTAGGTTTTGATGTGTACGAATTGTAAGACTTGAAATGTAATTGCCATCTTTGTGCCTTAATGAAATTTCAGATTTCTGTTTTCCTATGACTGTGTGGCTTATGGCTTTATTCATGTGTGCGTGTGGCTGATGAGAATGGGATACAATAATTTGAATTTAACAGATAAAATTTAATGGATTGCTAGTTTTGTTTCAACTTTATACCCATTGCTGGCTAGCCTTCAAAATCAATTCTATGAAGTAGTCAACAACAATTTTAGTTCCATATAATTGGTCAAGTATGATCCAATTATAATAGATGGATCTTGTTCTCCATTTTTTTTCTATGGTATAAATGGTATTGTGCGTGCTTTAGTAATGTTGGTTATATATTGATGACTGTAGGTTGAGAAACTTATAAAGGAGCTACCAAGTGTGCCTGCTGACTGGTCAAATGGAGATTTGAGCTCAACTGTAAAGAATGCTATGAGCAATGGTGCTTCCTTACAGCCTATTGAGAATGGAACAAATCTCAGGGAAACGCAAAGCATGCTTCTGGAGAGAATAGCCAGTGAGATGAATCGGCTAAAATTCTATATTGCTCATACGCAGGTCTCTTTTGCTCTCACTTTATATATACTTATATGAGCCGCTTTCATAGAACTTATGGGCATACATAATGTAATAAATTATTCATGAGCTCAAAATTGCTTTCTTCAGAAATCATACATTTGTGCTCATGTCTTTTCTCTGTTATGCCAGTACAGAACATTCCTTTCATTGAGAACATGGAGAAGCGGATACTAAGTGCAAGCCTTTTATTGGATGCAAGTTTGGGACGTTGTTTTGTAGATGGGCTAGAACACAGAGATGAAAATACAATTTACAATTGCTTACGTGCATTTGCTGCCATTGATAATACTAAGAGCTCAGAAGAAATTTTTCGCACCACTATTGTAGCTCCGTTAATACAGAAAATTATTCCACATGGACCATCAGGAATGGTTGCTGGGGCTTCTGGAGATGGACTTGAAAATGATTATCAACAAATTAAGCAATGCATTCAGAAAGACTGTAAATTCCTTTTGGAAATTTCTTCTGCAGGTATTGCCATATGCCTCTATTATATTGAACAAAGCCTTGTCTCAATTTTTTGGATTGCTAAAAATATTTATTTTGGGTCAGGAGTTGGACTATTTCCATAAATATATTTCTTTAATGGTTTATCTGATCTGAGCTGCATTACTTGTTCCTGTATTTGTTGATCTCAAATAAACGGAATGCCAAGTCCAACTCACCTGTCTCTGTATTATCATATTTTAATTGGTTCTACTTCTTGCCTCCTTCTTGAAAGTTTTCTTTGAACACTAACTGTTATTCTGTGTTTATTTTGGGGAGATGATTCTGGATCTAATGCTGGTTTTACATGAAGCATAGCCAGCTTTTAGGCCTGTTTTATAGATTGAAAAAAATGCATATATATGAAAGAACTTGAGAACAAGTTCTCATGTTGATTATCCTTCTCTTATTTGTGGTCTTCACATGTTATAAAATTTCCTTGTGATTTTATCTCTTGAAATGCAAATCTATATTACATTCTAACATCATTCCCACCATGTTGAAGTGGCACTAAATTGTTTCTGTACTTGTTTTCTTTTTTCCTTTTCTACTTTTTTGGTTCAGAGAATTCGGGTCTGCATGTGTTTGACTTTCTGGCAAACTCAATCCTGAAAGAGGTTCTCTCAGCAATTCAAAAAGGAAAGCCGGGTGCTTTTTCCCCTGGAAGACCTACTCAATTTTTGATGAATTACAAGACAAGCCTTGATTTCTTGGCCCATCTTGAAGGTAGTACAGGACCTCCATATCAGGATTAATAATTTCTCTTGACTGATTTGATAGTTTTAATGCATTTAAAAATGACTGTACTGTTATGATTATATAAGAGTATGTGTTGGTCATAATAGTTATAACATCCAATTGTCATGCAAGGCTATTGTCCATCCAGATCTGCTGTAGCTAAATTTCGAGCAGAAGCTATATATGTTGAATTCATAAAGCAATGGAATGTTGGGGTTTATTTCTCTTTAAGGTATGCAGCAAACTTTTAGATGGTCACTTCCTGTTTATTATTAAAAGTTTTCTGACATGTCCAAGTAACTCAGGTTTCAGGAAATAGCAGGGGCTCTGGACTCTGCACTTGCAGCAACCAGTCTTGTCCCAGTTCAGAATTCACATTCTGGTCATGGAAATTTGCGAGACCTAGCATTAAAACAAAGTACCACTCTGTTGGAGAGCTTGAGATCTTGTTGGAGAGAAGATGTTCTCATCCTCTCATGCTCTGACAAGTTTCTTCGCTTAACTTTACAGCTCCTTGCAAGGTCAGATTTAATAGCAAATGGAAAATTTGTATTGTATTTTTTCATTTATGTGCCAATGATTGATTTCCTATTAAGGAATGCCTAAATACGTGGTGTTTATTTCCCATTAATGAATATGGAACAGATATTCAAATTGGTTATCATCCGGACTGGCTGCTCGAAAGATGGCTAATGCAGGCTCCAATTCTGGATATGAATGGGCTATTTCAGCTATGCCTGATGATTTTGTTTATGTATGTATCATGTCATGATTTTACCGTACTCGTCTTATGCTGTAGAATGGATCTTACCGTTGTCGCATGTATGGATAATCATGCTTAACGCCTTAACTAGTATTTTCATTAGAGGATCTCTGATTTGCAGATTATTCATGATATAACTTGGCTGGCCAGAGAGGTTTGTGGAGACTACCTTGATCATGTGCTTCAGCTTCTATCCTCTTGTTCTGTTGACATTTTGGATTTAGTAAAACAAAGCATTTTACAAGGTGGAAAGTCTTTGAATGATTTAGCACCTCTTGCCATCAATGCAATCATAGAGGCCCTAGTTGATAAGGCTGTTGAGGTAAAGCTTTATGTTGGAAATGACTGGATTGATTATGTGTAGGGCAAGGATGCTTGCTTTTCATCTACCTTCAAATCTTTTTTGTAGATATGATATTGCTATGAAAGATTGCCTGTGTTGCTGGATCATTGATCCTTGGAATGTATTTCATGATTTAGTCCAATCATTAGTGTTTTTAATAAAAAATATTCACGCAAGCATTTGGCTTGAAAATGTAGGACTTGAGACAGGTGAAGGGAATAACTGCAACTTACAGGATGACTAATAAGCCTCTTCCTGTCAGGCATTCACCCTATGTATCAGGAGTGTTGCGCCCTTTAAAGGTATGTATTTTTCCAGCCCATAAATTAGCTCCATGACATGGAGTAAATGCAACTAGTTTTAGGAAAGAGGTAAATTAACTCCAGTCTTTACACTGGTCCAGGCAATATATGCAACAAGTTTTAGTAAAGAGGTAAATGCTAGTTATCAGTGACATAAGGCCTTTTGAACACGTTACTTTCAAGCACCTTGACAACAATAGATGCCTTTATCTAAATAATTAACTGTTGGTATTTTTGCCTGGACTCTATTTATTTGCTCTTGCTTCATCATTTCACTATATGTGACCTCCAATATCATTGAATTCATGCTTCTGATATTATTGTGTAGTAATTGTGTTATGGAATATGGATATTGTGATAAACTATCTCATCGTTTGCAGGCTTTTCTGGATGGGGAGCGAGCTATGACCTATTTAAGTAAGGAAGCTTGGAATGAGTTGCTTCTTGGTACTGCAACTGAGATTACTGGTCGGTATTATGAATTAGCTGCTGAACTCATCAGTGTGGTTAGTATGCAAAACTAATATCTTTTAGCTTTAGAGGACTTGATATCTTGATTTTAATGTGTTGATTTTGTCATTCCTAGGCTAGGAAAACAGAATCTTCACTCCAGAGAATACGGCAGGGTGCCCAAAGGCGAACTGGAGCAAGCTCAGATGTCTCAGACCACAGTGTTTCTGACACTGACAAGATATGCATGCAATTGTTCCTTGATATCCAGGTAAGCATCATAGCCGTCTCTCACCGTCTACATGCTGTATAAGTAGGAACTAAATGACATTTAGCACATTGGATTAACCTTTATATAACTTGCCAGGAGTATGGACGCAACCTCTCCATCCTTGGTGTTGAGGCAGCCAACATTCCATCATATCGTTCCTTGTGGCAATGTGTCGCTCCTCCAGATAGACAAAGTGTGATTAGTTTGTGAGTAGGCATTGCCACAGGCAGCTTGTAGATGTAATTTTCTTTTCTTTTCTTTATTCTTATATCAATTTCAGATTGCGTAATTGATTGAGTTGCTATGAAATGCATTTTTGTTTGGTTCATAGGATACTTGGTTCTCAAAACATTATTTCTTAATAAATTACTTTGGAGATGCCGGCAAAGATAGGAAGTTATAAGAATTGAAACTTCCATAATTTTTTGGTTTCATGTAAGATGGCCATTTGTGTTGCAGGCAGTAGAAGCCCTCTGGTTCTTAGGGCCTGACAAAAAATCATAAACAATGATCATACTGTTAATTTTTTTCTTTCCTTCTCCTTTCGAATCGAATGTCAGCTTGACAAGGTCCGGTGTCCTCAATTTGTTGCCGGCCGGTGCATTATCGTTCTCTTTTCTATCTTTTGAAGCTCTGGATAGATAGCTGCAGTAGCACACTAGCACTCACCATTGTTCGAGTCTTGTCCTCTAAATCATCTTTGGAACCCTTAATGATCTTTAAGGATTTGAGAATGGTAGAGTGAAGGTTCAGTTTTGGGATTTTTGAAATTGTAACGATCTTTGAAATTGATCGGATGAGATGTAAATTATAATTGGAACAATCTTTGAAAATGGGG
Source organism: Aleurites moluccanus (assembly GCA_948193065.1). Classification (NCBI taxonomy): domain Eukaryota; kingdom Viridiplantae; phylum Streptophyta; class Magnoliopsida; order Malpighiales; family Euphorbiaceae; genus Aleurites; species Aleurites moluccanus. The sequence goes on from CANXYC010704457.1 coordinate 13,813, forward strand.
TTGATTTTAATGTTTATTCTTTGAATTTAACATTTAATTCATCTGTCCATGTGATAAAATTCAATCAATTTGTAATAATGTCATTATTGCTAAATTTGTAAGTTCAGCATATTTTAATTATAAAACATTTAGATTAAATTTTGGGTTTAATTATTTTCTAAATACTTAAAATTTATCATCTTAGCGTTGAAAGAAAAATAAAATTTATTTTATTTATAAAAACTAATGTTCTGTGATAATGATATATTCTATTAGTTATCATGCTTAAAATTAAGCCTAAAAAGTGAGTAATAATTAAAAAAAAAAATCTAATAAAATTTTTGATTTGTTAATTTATAAACATAATTAGTCGAGGATTTACATTTTACACGAATTTTGATTATATTTTTTTTAGAGTATATTTTTTAAAATATTTTAATGTACACAAATTATTATTTTTTTTTTATAAATTTTAAATATTATCTTAGAATAATTTTGAATATTAATATATATATATATATATATATATATATATATATATTATTCAATTCACGAAACTTAAAGGAATTGAACAAAAATATACAAAGGATTCAAATCATGAAATTTTAAGAGAGTTCAAAGACTTGAGGTAGACTTAAATCCTAGGTGGTGGGCGTACACGTCAAGCTTCAACTTACTATAATTTCTCAGGAGGCCTCTTTAACCACATTAGAACGTCTGTTTGTCTTGCATTAAGTACTTAACCTCCCTGTATTTGACATATGTAAATGTAATGCAGAGATTAGCACTTCCTCTCCCACTGTGGCAGTATTGAGCAATTTGGCGTCATGTATCAGAGCCTCTAGTGAGTCTCGAAGTTGCTGGTCCATCAGACCATCACCCTTCCTATTGAAGCACTTAGACATACCATATTGCATGTATTTTCAACAACTTGATATCTCTGCGCCAAATCTTGTGTCGTTAGGAACCATGGCCCAAAGATGAGACTGCATATAGGACATTGCCCTTGTATTTCTTGGTTGTTCTAGTAGCCCCAATGCAACTTTTGAATTTACCTCACTCTCAAGCCACTATTGTCAGCTAGAGACTCTTGATTTGGATTTTCATAGGGTACGTCTCAATTTTGTCTTTTTCATTTTGGTTTATTCAGTTGTTGATCATTGCCGCTTTCCTGTGAATCTGCATTTGTCTTATCACCGTGCTATGCGAGATCCCATGGCAGTCTGTTTGATATAGATTCTTCGTTAAAGGCATCTCCTAACTTGCATAAACTTATTTGCTCTGAAGGTGATTAGTCTCATTCAATGTCTGACATGTTAGAATATGGTAATGCATATTGGTGCATAACACCAGAAGAGATTCAATGATGATGTTTATGAGCACACATCCTAGCCTTCACTCGAGTTTCATACCCTAGCTAGGAAGAGAACTTTCTAGTATTTTACTTCCTTGGCATTGTTCTAATACAATGTTCATCATGTTCATTTTTGCATTATATCGCATTTGGCAGCATTCTGAATCCCATTTTCCCTGATTTTACAAAGACGGGGGTGAAAAACTGCCATCCATGGATTCTGTCTAGATAACATATCTAATTACCTAATCAAGTAATTTTGTATTGATGCAACGTACACATGAACTAGATGGCAAAACAATTTTGTGACCATTATTAGTTGGTTTTTGTGTTATATCTAATTATTTATTAGAATCTGCAAGGAGGAGAGAACAGACGATCATAACAACTCATTATCAAGGTCTCAAGATGGGGGAAATAGTTGGATTTCGTGGATATGCAATTGACTTTTGAGTTTTCCTTTTACATTCTTGAAAGGGCCATCGTCCTTGAGAAAATGATAACTGATTTTGCAGTGGGCTATGCAATTATTATGATATATTGCTTGATTTAGCTGCTTTGATTCAGAAAGAACTATAAAAACACAGTTTATTCATCAAAAGGAAAGTTGTAAAATTAATATTAATACACATGTAAATTATTATTAACCTTCAATCATATCACCAATTGTTTTTGCTTCCATTCTCTAAAACAACATTATTAATAGGAATGCAAAATGTTATTTTTCACTGTAAAAGTTGGTTCATTGTAAAACATACAAGTAGAAGATTTGACCACGTGTTTCGAATTTCTGTAAATCTTTATGTTGGCTTCAACTAAGGTTGAGAAGCTAAGAGAAGGCTTGCTTTTGTTGTTTTTTCTATTGCTTCTGTGATTTCTGAGTTTTTTTGCCGTAAAAAGAAGTCTTATCACTTGTATAGGAAATCCATGTTGTTAGTTTTGAAAAACAACTTTAGGACTGATACCTTTTGTATTTATAAAGTGCTAGGGACATTTTTCTAGTGAAGGTGCTGTTACATTGCTTGACATTAGGTAGTTACGCACAATGAATGGTTTCTAAAGTATAGAGAGCTGGCTGCAAAATCTGAGAAATACATTTCGTTTAAATAGCAGAAAGAGATGCATAGGCAGCATTGGGTTAGAAATGTGTGTGTATATATACATATATATACACCTATTTATCATCTTGAGAGGAAGGTCCGATTGGTTTAAACTCCCATGCTATTCAACGCATCCATAATCAAAACAATTCATCAAAAAACCATAATCCATTCAATGATTGCAGACACAAGCACACGCACACGCACACTGGCCCAAGTATCCGCTAAGAAACAATTCTATGAAGTATAAGGCTGTGTAATTTCGGATGAAAATAAGGAAAACTCAGCATAATTTTCACTCTTTATTTCTGTAGAACAAAAAAGGCATTAATCAAACAGTACATCTTTGATTGGTTTTAACTTCTTCCCTCTTCAGGTCTGGGAACAGTTGCAGACTTTTCACATTGACAGAAGTGGGGAATGAATAGAAGAAGTTCCAACTGTCCTAGTATTTTAGTTTATTGATATAAAGAATAACTGTAATAACCAATATAAATATGTTCACAGGGTTGTCTTCAGTTTGTCTCCTCTTTTATATTTCAGATGTTAATAACTTAGATTTGAAAGGAAATGCTCTTCATGCCAGCAGAAAGGGGACAGGCAACATAACAAATAGCTTTGTGCCATTTATACCAACCATCCCCAAACTCGGGATAACAAAATAATATTTAGAAAACCTATACTTCATCTTACAGACAAAATGGCTCCCCATCAAGCCCAGGTTGAGAGCAGCATATTACTTGAGCACAGGCTTCAGGAGAACATAAGAGAATCAACAGAAACTAAGAAGCTTTTGTACAAAGGAAAATTTACATAAAATAGCTGAGAGCCTTCTTTCTTCTAGATCCGCCTTCACCATAGAGTTCATTCCATTGCAACAACTCAGTCATGTTAACCGACTCGGATGAAACGCTTGCGCATACCTATTTAAATAACAGCAAATTAAATTAAAAATATATAAGATAGAGCACATAACAAGGTTAAGAGGAGGAAGGGGGTTCATCATTTTACTCGTTCATGAGCATATTTGAAATCATCCATGTTAAGAGGCCGTATATCAGCACTGCCACTTAAAGCTGGAGCAGGTTTACCTTCTGCTAGAGCTGCAGTACGTTCCTGTCATTAATTGAAGAAAATAGAGCATATTAGATGCTAGACAGTATAATCTAGCATTTAATTTGATCTGTCATACTAGTGTTGTATCCAGCTTTAGTATTCTGAATTTATGTTGTACTTTGGGTTGGGGTGAGAGGTGTGCTGGAAGGATTAGAGAGATGTATAATGTCCCAAAGAAAGACCATTGTTGCTAGGAATAAGGACGAGAATGTTTACCAAAAGAAACAACATTGATAGTATAATTTCAATCATTGCATCAGCAAGTATTCGTTGCCCTTTAAACTAACTATTCCCAAAAGGCAACAAAAATAAAATTACAAAACGCACCTTCTTTTCCTTTTCGAGTATTTCTTTAATTGGGCGGTGAGCGGCAGTTACACATAGGTTCTGTAACATAAAGAAAATATTTAACACATGCTAAACAAATTTGATTTAATAAGTATTAAAAAAAAGGCATTCCATTGCATATCCGACAATGAACGCTAAAACCTTAAGGTCACTTCCAGAATATCCATCTGTCATACTGGCAATTGCATCAAAATCAACATCAGGGGACAAATCTTCCTTTGCCAAAATAACTTTCAGTATCTTTGCTCTATTCGGAGCATCAGGCAGATTTACCATCAATCTGTGCAAGGACATGCATCAATATTAATATATAAGACAAAATTTACCATACATCCATTGCATATTAGGGCAATTTTTAAATGAAAAAATTACCTTCGAGGTAGCCTCCTGATGACAGCCTCATCAAGGTCAAAGGGCCTATTGGTTGCTGCAAGTACTAGAACCCTTTCTGTATCTTTGGTACGCAGGCCATCCCAGTTCACCATAAATTCATTTTTCATTTTCCTCATGGCTTCATGCTCCCCAGGATTTTCCCTCCTGCCCAACATACTGTCAACCTATATGATACAAAGACCAAAGAAAAGAAAAGAGAAGGCAACATTTGGAGATTAGTTAATCCTCAGTTAAAAAATAAGATAAATAAAATTCATGCTTAATATAAGGATTATAGGAAGCTTGCCTCATCAACAAAAACAACACTAGGGGCAATTTTGCTTGCTAGAGAGAAGACAGCTTTCACGTACTTCTCACCCTCACCAAACCACTGTTGCAAGTTAAAAGAAACAAATTCTGTATCAGGAAATTAACTCGGTACATATATATCAAATCATGCCTAAAACAAACTTAACCTTAGATGTGATGCTTGACATTGAAATATTGATGAAATTTGCACCAGCTTCAGTTGCCACAGCCTTCGCAAGCATAGTCTTCCCAGTTCCAGGAGGGCCAAATAGAAGTATGCCCTTGCAAGGCTGCAAGTAGTAGATTGACAGTAAAATAAGTCTTCTTTACATCCGCAACCAATGTTTTTTTTTCCAAATATATTAACAGAAGTAACATTGTCCTTCAAAATGAAATAACTTATTTTGATGAACAAAGAGAAATGTGGAAACCTTGGTTAATTGCCCCTTGCAGAAAAGCTCAGGCCTCTGTAAAGGAAGCATCACCAACTCTTTCAAAGTATCCTTGACATTCTCGAGAGCTCCAATGTCATCAAATGTAACTCCAATGTCACTAGGTGGAATAACATCTGCCAAAAGCCTTTTCTCAAATTCATTTTCTGTTACAACATCCTGATTGTGGCCAAAACAATCAGTTAGAAGATCAGTACATTAAACCCTCCGAAAAAGCATATTGGGAAAGTTTTTCCAGAATTACTTTTCAAGGAAAACCTGTACACATAAATAAACTTGCTTTGAGACATGTAGATGCAAAAATGTTTACAAATCACCTTGAGCGACTTCTTCAAGCTTTTAGATTCATTCTGGATGGCCTGCATGATTGCAATCCCATACTGGATGCTGCCAGAATCGCACAATGGCATTACAACTATGTAGTCCATCTGATAACTGAATCATTACAAGGTCAGCTATCAATTACCTCTCACTGGACAAAACAAGTCTAGCATCAGCATCAGCATCAGCTTCAGGATTCTGCATTAGATGATGGCTTAGTGCCCATCCAACCACCTTCTCTGTGCCTGCAATGCACACCAAAACATGAATTTTTTTGAAAGAAGATAGAACACACACAATGTCAATATATAAAAGCAAAACATACTTTCGTTTGTGAGTGTTTGGTCCTTAATGCATAATGTATTGAGTCCTTCACATTCCATCCCGCTCCGAGTTAGAACCTATTATAGGAAATGACAAACAATAACAACTGCATCTCCAAATGACAGTTTTAACCACACAATTGCAATGCTCATCTAAGCTCATCATGATCCACAGAATTTAAAAAATATTCACAAATGGGAAAAATGTGCTGGGGGGAAAATGTTATTGTCTATCGTAGACCTCTATGGTAGAATCAGTCGAGGGCCCAAGAGGCAGTGGTTTGCCCTGTGGCCGATATCAGCGGTTCAAGTCCACTTATTTAACCCTTAACCATATTGAAAAAAAAAAAATTATAAAAAAAAGAATAACAGGTTATATTGTATTTTCAAAGACACCGTACCCAAAGAACAGGAAGTGTGCACAGAGTTTAGAACACACAGCACAACAGTTACCACTTAATTTGCTCCTCAAATCTCAATAAAATAACAAGAAGAGATTTCTCACAATCACGAACCTTTCAACATAACCACAATTTGATATGCAACGAGAAGTCATAAGCCTTTAGTCCATTACAGGGTTGCATGAGAGAAGCTCCAAAATTTTCTCAAAGCAACATGTTATACTCAACACAGAGAGAAAGAGGGAGGAAAGAGAAAAAGGTACGCGGAAAAATAAGGAATAGCTTAGAAGAGAGAGACCTCTTTCTGTCTTCTGAAAAGGGCAGTTACCAATATATTTAATTTTAAGTTTCACATTATTTGGTATGTGCCACGTACAATGCTGTTGAAGCGACAACCTGTTTCTTGATATTTCTAAGAGAAACATTTTAGCAACCATTATCAATCACACAAAATGCATCTCAAGGAAATAAAAATTAGATTAAAAAGGTTTTCTCCTTCAAATGGCATGGCATTTGTGAGCAACCATAGCTACAAGTAAAGCAGGATCAGGATGCCATAAACCTTAAGATTAGAGATTTTAGTCTGACTAAGGGACTAACTTAAATAGATTGTATCTAATCCTAACCACAAGAACTCATTTTCTATTAGCAGGGAAATCTAGCTTAAGAAATCTTCATTAGATGTCTAATGAATTGTGTTAATGGAATCCTTTAGAAAGAAACATAGTATTCATGTGTATTAATAGCCGGCTCCGTGAATACTAAGAGCCTATTTCTTTTTCTTTTTAGTAGAGTACTTAAATCACAGTCAGGCTTATTTCTCATTACCAAAGCACAAATGCAGGGCTACATTATTGTCAAACTTCACAAAATTTGAACTTTTACCCAAATATTTTACATAAAAACTTTGAGAAGTATATACTCACTCCCTCCCACCACCCCACACCCAAAGAAAAAAGTGGAAATATTCCTATGGTTCTGAAAATTAAATATCATTTCACCCTTACCCTTGACTCCTTCAGATCTGAAAATGTTCATTCAACCCAAATCTTCAAGTTTTTTCAATGGCAACCTTACCCTTGCCCCCTCCAATCTTGAAACTTTAGTTCCATCTGTATCATCCTTAAACCCAAACTTAGAATTCTCAGGATGACTGATTTGGGACCAATGCTCAAAGTAGTATAATCAAGACAAATTCATTAACTGAAATTATTCTAGCCATACTCAAGCCAATGACAGCTCAACACGGACCACGTTTAGGTGAAACAGCCACACTATTTCATGACGAAGTTAAGGGTTCTGATTACTTATAGTTGCAGTTTTTCTGCTATTACTAGCAAAGAAGTGATTGTAAGACTCCAGGGAGCAATATATTCAACTGTTAGCTGGAAAACAACAAAGGAAAAAAGACATGCAACTGAAGTCGTAACTAGAAGGTAACATTGCCGAAGCCCTTCCTCAGAGACTTAGTAAGCTACCATCTAACTGAATGTTCTTGTTTCATTAAAGATGATCTAGGTACCAGTGATGCCAGTCACCAGTGATGCAAGCAGCAGAGGGAAACCAGTGTCGTTAAAAAGGCCCAAGGCCCAAGATGAAGTGCGAGGCGCTTGCCTGGTGGATACTAGGCGCATGTTGACTAAAAAAAAAGAAAAATACACTTCCTAATTGATAATAAGGTATAGTATAAATCCTAATTACATTAAGGTATAAATAGATCCTAATCACATTAACTAGTGTACATGTAAAAGGAAAAAAAAAAAAAGAAAAAACTGAATTATATCAGCTTGAGTTTTTTTGTAGTGAGCAAGGAAAGTATTCCTTTTGTATTAGGTTTCAGCCTTCAATAAATAAGAGAAGTTCAGAAGTTCCTTTTCTCATTGGAATTTTATTAGGAATATTACAATTTTTTAAAAGCTGGATAAAAATATCTAGTAGAAAAAAAAATCATTTTTGAGTTCTCAAATATTTTTATGTGGGTTGTTTTTTGTAGTAAATAAGGGAAGTCTCCTTTCTGTATTGGGTTTCAATTTTCGATGGCAAAGGTAAACAGTTCCTTTCCTCATTAGGTTTCTATTAGGAATATTCAAGTTTTAAAATCTAAACCAAAATATTTGCTAAAGCAGTAAAAATCTGTGAAAAAAAAAAACCAGCCTCGCCTGAGTGTATCAAAAGCGCAGGCTGCGCCTGGTTGCACCTTGAGCCTAGGCGCACCTCTAACAACACTGAGGGAAACAGCCAATAGATAGATAATAAATCTTACGAACTATACAAAAACAAACGACCATTCATTAGGCATTGTAATATTTAAACCATAACAACCAACATAACAATGTTATAAAAAAAATTCAAAATTAACAAACAGGAAAGATTTCTCACAGCACGAAGGTGATTTAGATTCCCCTTCATTTTGAGGGTTTCCACATCTCGATCCAATTGATTCTTCCAAGACGCCAGAAGTGTCTCATCCTGTAACAATTTATAAGCATCCGTAATTTGTCATACACCAATAGTAGCAGTAGTATCAGTAGACATAGTAATAGGACTTCCATCATACAGACCTGCGGCATATGAATGACTACTTTATTTGGGAAAAGTTTTGTCAGCACTTTTGTTGCCTTTGGTATTTCTTTCCCTCGATCATGAAGTCTTCCAAAACTATCCTGAGGAAACCGGAAAGCAACAAATCATGCATTAGAATTTAGAATATCAACATGAACAGCAAAACACTTTTTGTTAGCAACCAGGGCATGTTATTCCCACACATTCGATTTATAGTGACTAAGAATTATTGAAAAAGGCACAAAAATGTAGACAATTTGCATTGGATATAGTTCTCACCAGTGCCAAAACTTGAACATGTTCTAGTAACATACTTTTCTCATTTAAGGAACTATGCTGCAAAATAAATTCCTGGGGAGATAGATATAACCTATCTTGGATAAATAGTCATTTTATGTTCAAATACTTTAGCCAAAAGATATGCTATAATAAGTACAGATATTACTTATTTCTATAACTAACATGTAACACGCATACACTAATCAAAGCTACCATCTTGAACAACTTGAAGTAGGACATAGAGATAAAAATGGAATTACTAACAGTTTATGCAAAGCAACGCCTGAAAACCTCCATTTTCTTCTTTTTACTAATAGTTTACGCCATTAGAAGCACAGAAAAGAATTACTACGCATAGGACTTGGTAATTTCCCCTTTTCCATATAAAGACCATCTAGACAATGAATGTTCAACAACAAATCTAAAAAATACAGGGAAAAAAAGAAGTCTTCTAATATGACCGTAAAAAAAAAATTGAAATTACACACTCATGGTTATAGAGAGAGAGAGAGTCACTACCGGAAAAGCCAAGTCAAGAAGAGCAGTTTGATTGCCACCAAATTTTGTGAAAAGAAGACCTCCAGGATGTGACTGTAAGAAGAAAATACTATTATGGTAAATTAATCACAAATTTTAAAGTGCAGCATACAGGCTAAATTTTATAGGTTCCTAAAAAAATAAATTACAAAATAAGGGCAAATAATTTTTCATTTTCTTTTCGATTCAAAGTCATATGTTGACCATTCTCGTGTATTGCATGGCTCTCTCCCCATTTGCAATAAGGAGGTAAGTGAAATCCATATTAATTACTTAGTGGAATAAAGCTCAACTGAGACATGTTTACCCAAACAATTAATATGGAAATTACAAAAGTTCCCATATTAATTATAGTACTTAATACGATGCGTTCTTTGCATCATTAAGTAATGTTTTATTGCCCTCATGTACATCCATCTTCATCAATTGATATTTGCACACTGCTGAAGCAGAAACTAGTTTGAAAATTATAAAAAAGAAGGAATTGTAGGTAGCATAAAAATTGTAGGAATTGTTCACACTTGGGTGATAATTTAAGGACCCTCATTTGAAATTAATGCTGCTCGCAGTAAAGCAGTCAACCCATATATCACTTGCAAGATAGATCCCATTTCACTATCTATTTCATGCTTAAGTAAGGTGTAAATAGATTACAAGGGAGTTTGAACAGTAGTACTTCAGGATAATTGTATTATAGCTTCTCATTTTTCTTTATCACAATCACCAATCGAAGCACCTTAATTCCCCTTTGAATATTTAATGCTACATAAATGAATAATTTAACCACATTGAACCTTTAATTCACATAAATAAATATTAGGAAAGTTATAGCAATTCATTCAAGTCAATGACATTTGAGAGAAGCCTTCCCATTACATGTATATACAAAAACAAAATATACACATTCATGAATAATATGTTACGAATTTTCCAATATTTGACACAATTTTTTCCCATCGTTGGACTCTAAGAAAGCATAAGACCAAAGAAACCACATTTTTGCAAGTCTTTGCAGTTCAGCGTGAAGTATATCAGTAAATAAATCTGCAGAGATTTAGATATCCACTTTTAATCTTAGAACATAACATTACCTTTTCCTTACGACTGTCAGTTTGTGTGTGTGAAGCAATAGCTACCACATTATCAGGAAGTCTTTCAAGTCTACTTTTAAATGTAGAACATGTATCTGGATTTCCTGCAATTGATTTCTCTGCATCTTTCATGAATAAAATGAAAGGAAAATTTCTGCTCTCATTTTGTACAGCCTGATAAAACATTTAGTTATAAATTTGTGAGAAGGCAGTTAAATGGAAAACCAACACGAACCAATTCAAAATAAATCATTTTAAATTTGAGTATCGCTACCTCAAACAATGTGTTGATCAGTAACCTGTCCAAATCTTCTACATTATCCAAACGAAGATCAGTAACTAGACAAAGAGAGTGGAGACACCTTCAGTAAGTTGGAGTAGGAAAATTTGAGGAAAAATAAGAGAGATCGTTGATCAAGTCAAAGCACATGAAAAAGTTCGTAGTGCTATACAAACATTACCATTGCAAAAGTATCCATGACCAGCCTCACAAATACCTCCAAGATCAACTCCATCTGGTACAGGTTTATCAAATCTTACCCCAATTTTTGACAAAGGATTGTCCTCAAAAACAAGTACAACTTTTCCACGAATGCCATTAGGTGGGCCTCTGCTTATCAAATTAACAAAGCATTACTGGAGTAAACATAATACTGTGAGAAAGAGACCAAAATGAAAAAGGAAAAAGGCAAGAATGAAAAAATTTACTTCAAACCCTCACAAGGCAACAGCTCCAGAAATAGAACAGGGCTCTAAATCTCTCCAGAAAATGGTTTCTATGTTCTATTCAATGTACTTTCCATGTTTATAAATGTGTTTTAAAATCCAGTAATTGGCATTTCTCATAAGCATTGTCATTAGCATAATTTGGCAGATTTAAACACCAACCTCCGATTCTCAATAAATTAAAAAACAAAATCACATAAATTCATGACAACTTATCTTTGATAGCATCTATATTGGAAACCACAAAATATCTAGATAGATTAATTAAATTTCAACAGTAGAACCCTCCTAAATGTGTCTAATACATGTCCAAAATAAACTGTTAAATTTATCTCCTGATTATGATGACTACTATTGCTAGCATTTCACTTTCATTTATCTAGGCACAGGCAAATCCTCCCATCTTCCTGCCATTTCTACCATTCATTAACATGTTTAATTCAGTAGCTTCCAGTGGATTATGAATTTCATATTAGATTAAACAGCACTGTCAATTGAGTATGTTATCTTCAAACATGGAAGTGGATTCGTGCAATTGCATGATTATGTCAATGTGATCCCAATTCAGATCACATGAATCTACCAATTACTGTTCCTTTTAATTAATGAGAAATAAACAGTTTCAGCACTCGTTTGAAACTAATCAAGAACTGCTGACATTAATTTTACCTTGATGGTGATGCTGTTGGATACAAGCCACTAGAAATATATCTTACTCTGTTACCTGGAAGAACAGATTTTGTAGTTATCTTGCTAATTTAAATCCAGGAAACTGAATAAAACTAGAATGTGAATAAAATGGGATGACTAAATGCAGAAGAATGCCAAGCATACCTATTTTAGCCAAAAGACTCCTAGATGTTCCCGAAGAAGAAGGTACAGCATCAGTGTCCATCTTTGGCTGAGATTCCTGACCAGAGGCAGAAGGTGCATTTGAAGAGCTAGGTGTATCTGCTTCAACACCTGGTGGATTCACACTCTTTGATAAGTCTGTGGCCACAGGACTTTGTTTACCACAAGTGCAGGATTTGTCTGCATTAAGTCCATCCTTCAATAACTCAGCTTCTTTTGAAGACAAACCCTACATATTCATAATTGAAGATTAAACCACTGATTAGTCTTTGATCATACTGATAAAGTGCTATCAAAATTGAGGCAGAAAGTTTTTATCTTACACCCAGAAAAGAATGGCTATCAAATATGAGCAATTTAGCACCAAAGTAGTTAGCAAGAGCCTTTGCCAACATCTCCTGATATATCTCAGAACCTGCAATTAAAATTCATACACAAAAACTTGTTAAGTTTGAATTTCATGTCATGGGCGTTAATCTATACAAACTTCAAGACAAATATTGGATATAAAGTACAATACCAACGCACCTGCAGGACCAGAAAGCAAAATCCGTGGATTAACGGTCGTAAGTTCTGCAGTATATTTGACATGTTCTTTGTGCCTCAGGTGTATAAATGAAGCCGCAATCAGGACATTTTTTGTGTTCTCACTGCAAGAAAAAATATACATACAAGTCCATAAGTCACTTGTAACTTTTAATGACAAAGTTTTCCCATAATTACAAATCAAGACTGTTTTTCAAAAATTACAACCTCATCCATTTTTTTTTGCAGTTTATAACTTTGTGTCTTATATATATATAATTTGAAGTAATAATCTCGCGTGCAAAAATATTCCATACTATCTAATAGCAAAACAGCAATGAAAAATATTAACCAAATAACCCACTAAACACTCATAAATTGTAATTAAAAAGTTCTAAGAGTAGTCAATTGAACATCAACAAAAGTACCATAATATTAGTCATAGAAAAACAGGTACAACCTTTCAGATATCAAATAGCAAAAATTTGGCATAAAACCAGTTTGCAGAAACAGATAGAGAGAGATCAAATATTGGTTTAGAAATTAGAGATTGAAATAGGCTGCAATAACTGATTATCAAAAATTCTGTAATGGTAGTAGATATTTTTATTTAAATAATAAAAAGCTAACCTTGTTGTACCATATCATCTAATAAGCATTAAGAGATATTAGGAATATTGTACATTTTTATAGTAATTTGAAGATTTCGGATGAGACGTGGGAAGAACCTTTGAACTTAACTATTATGAATGAAGTAAAGGTTTGGTGTTGGTTGTAATTTGAGTAAAATATTATCCCAACTTGTAATACTAGGCACACCTACTAATTTAGACGTACAGTAAGAATGATAATTGGCTGAGTATGACATAACAATTAGGCAAAGATTTTCAATAGTAAAGAACGAAATTCCAGAGATATAATATCTTAACAGGACAAAATATAATACCCAACTATCATCCTAATACTGAAAATTACTGATAAAAAGCCTTTCACATATATGTGACAAGCTTACAACAATTAATTCAAAATGAGTTGAATATCAAACCAAAAGAAATCAGCATCATTTTCATTTTTTAATTCTTGCATCTGAAACCAAGTTCTAACATAAAAAGAATCCCAGTTTCATGTGACCAGATAAAATAGTTGGTACTATAAAACTATCTTCTCCAACAGCTAAAAGAAATTTCCTGGGTTACTTCATTTGCTATTCCGCAGGAAAAAAAAAAAAAGTCCCAGGTGTCTAAGACAAGAAAACAACAAGAGAAAAGTAATCCTCACATTAAGTCTTAACTTGAAATCTAGTAAAGAAATTAAACATTCAAATTCTCAACTGGAACACTCATCAACAATATGATAATAAATTAATCCTGATGAGAGCAAAATCAGACCTCAAATAGTATGGAAAATCATCAAATGAAACTTCTATATTTTTGCCATCAAGAATTCCAGCACGAATGTCTTCTTTGAATACCGCACACTGCAACGACATACTCGAAGTTGAAGCCAGCTGCGAATCCCTTGTCCACTCGTTCCTTTCTTCCAATACCTGTTTACAGATACTTTTGCTCAATTTTTGTTTACAACTAGTTGATTGAGCTAACATCCTGAAGAAAGGCCTTATCAAATCATTCACCCCAGAGAGTTTTACATTGCCTGCCTGTATGCCAGAGTCCTGGTTGCAATCATGAGGAAGGTTCTTGCCAACTGTTCCAATATCTGCAGCTTTATCACTCCCCATATTTGGAGTTGAATTGATTTCCAATCCATCAAGCTCTCCATCAGTACCATCATGGACAACTGAGTGGGCAGACACCTCAGTCCCTTGGTGAATTTTACCAGGATTCTGACCTGGAGACTTATATCGCGATATATCTTGCCTCACACTTGAAAGAGATGCCAATATTGAAGCCCCAGCCACAGCTGAAGGATCTCCTGACCTCCTTTCAAGTTGTAAAAATTTTCCCAAGCTACTTTGTACCTCCGGACCCTTAACTGCTACCTCAGTCATGAGTTGCTGAAAAATCTTTCACAAAGATTAAGGAAATTGGTACAGTAGCAAAAACAGGTCCTGCTACACAAATGTAAACAAAAGAACAAAATGGGAAAGAACAAGGAAACCTAAAAAATCCACAGGCAAAAGAAAACTAGATAAAATGTACTATCCTTCAACTAGAAGAAAGGATACATAGGCATGGTTTCCCAGCAAACCAAAAACAACCTCATCGCCTGAGTGGAGTACACGAACAGTGTTCTTCTTGACCACTTCCCCATTTACTTGCACCGATCCCTTGCTTCCAGTACTTTCTAGCACAGCTCCAGCACCTCCCTCACGCTGATCATGTCCACAAACAGTGAGTACTCAAACTGCATGTACATGTTAAGGAGTTCACCTCCAGAAGAACTAATAAAATAAGCAACTGCGCCGAAATTCATCCAATAATACATCCAACAAGCGAAGTCCTTATGATTGCTAACTAAGTATTGACTTAAATTTTGCCCATTTAGAATTTAAATGAACTTAAAGTTAATACCTGCATGTGTCTAATCTTGCACACAAATCCAGTGATAGTCAGATCCTTCAATGGGAAATTGCAATTCCTGTTTGAACCAATGGTGAAACTCGATGTGCATATGGGTACACTCGGATTCTGTATATCAATCATGCAGAATTATGGAAATGTTACAAAGTGAAACAACATAGTCGATCATCATTTATTGAAAAAGAAGAATCTTTTCGACAAGTACTCACTTCAACTCAATAGTTCAAGTTAACATCCAATCAATCTTTGCTCAATTGTAGGATTTAAAATTTAATAACTCATATGTACCTGTGCAGACTGTGACAGAAGCTTACACCAAGGGGTTGATGTTTCGAATATCGGATTCTGCTTATGATATAAACTCCAAGCCGAGAATGAAGTTCTTGGTTTATCCACTACAGTCGGTATAGAACCTTCAAATACGAATCCATCAAAAACATAAAAAGTTTAGAAAGCCATACATTGACGAGACAAAAGAATAATTAAAACTCGTGACAACAGCAAAATCACCAACCGTCGGCGATCGGCGTGACCACAGCCACCGCTGGAGCCGCCTCACCCTTTCCTGAACTCACAGCCTCTCCAGCACCATCTCCAGCAATTGAAGCATCACCAGGCCCACATTCTGCGGGATCCGGAGCAGCAGGGGAACACAATTCTTTAGAATTCTCCGCCGCCGGCATCGGTTTCTCCGCCGTTCCACCATTTTCGCCCTAAAAGTAGAACAAATCACCAAAAGTTACATTAAAAAAATCGAAAATGAAACATGCTGAAACAAGAACCAAAAAGTAAAAAAAATCATAAAAAAGAAGAAGAAATTGGGTTCTTTTCTGTGCCTTTTGACGCTTTGGTGACGGAGGCTTATCCTCCGACGACGAAGATCTCTTGATACTATTGTTTCCAAAGAGAGATCCACTTCTTCTCGTTGAAACCATGACTCTGGTTTCGTTTTTTGTTTTGTTTGTTCTCTCTCTCTCTCTCTAATTCTTCAATTTACTTGAGCTTTGGTAGATATATATTATAATTTTTAAATAAAGTTTCTCCTGCTGGTTGGTGCACGGAAGTTCGATGCCTCAATGTGTGGCTTATGTAGGAAACGGAGTGTGCTTACCAGCGCAAGATAGCGACTTTACTCAAGTTAGCTGCACTGTGTCGTTGTTCCTAGAGTGCGCCAAGTAAGTTACGGTTCGGGAAGCATTTGTCCTCTGCTTGTCAGAGAATCCCTGCTGCATGTATATGTATTACCATCCAATGCTTTAGTGTGCTGCCCAAATTCAAATTGGAACTATTAAAAAATTTAAATTTAAATTCAAATTTAAATACCATAGTAACTATAAAATAATACATATAAACAAATCAGGAATATAGAGCTTTGGCCACCCAAAAATAAAATATTATTAATTTATAAAAAATTTTGCTTAACTCATTCAAAAATTTAAACATAAATTTTTACACAATTTTTATTCACTCAAGATTAATTTCATAAAAAAAATTTACACATATATTAAATTTTTGATTATTAATTCATATTACGATGGCAACTTTATATGTTTCGATGAATTTTTAATTTAATATTATTTTAATAGGTCGAATTTTATTCATTTTATTTAACAATGAGGATATAAATATGAAATTATTTATCTGTCACGAATTTACTGAATTATAAATTTAAGATATAATTGTTTCGTATTTGACCTTATTATTATTATTGTTATTATTATTACTAATGACAACAAGAAATTTTTTCTTTATTTACTTTTCACTTTCCGTTTGATTTAAGTCATACAGCTGCTTTATCTCACCTCTTACTCTCTTCTCTCGTTTCACAAATTATCATCTCATCTTGAGTTCCATTCAAAAGTATACTTCAATTTTTTTTTTAACAAAGCTATTATTTCTGACCCACAAATCTCACTAAAACTGACTAATCTTTACTTCTCTTTAATTTTTTTTAAATTATTTAATACTTTCTTTTTTTTTATTTCTTTTACATATACTGTTGGTGACTTCATTAGGCGATTAGTGACCGCGACCTGTAGCAACCTGATTTAAGATATGAATAGCACATATAAGTATTTAAGATTGCAGTGCGGTAAAATTATGAACCTGCCAAATTGTGTTATTTCCATATAAAATAAAACTTTATTGGCCCTGGAGTGGGTGAAAGTTTTTTGAGATTTGATGGATTGAAAAATACTTCTAATTTCCTTAGAGATTTGAGTTTGCTACTTTTTAATAATAATAGTTCACTTAAAAACAGAAAAGACAGCAATGCAAATGAACTTGCTCACCAATATATGTTCATAAATTACAGTCTTGAAATATATCGACAATGGTAGACAGAATAAAATTTCATTTAATTTAATTATTTATAATAATTGTTAATTGTTATTGATAATTATTAGTTGGTTGTTGATAGCTGATAGTTAGTGACTGCTATTATTATTATAAGTGTTTGATAAAATCTTGTTAGTTTTTAATATGTTTAATAATTTTTAAAGATAAATATTAATATTTATCTTTTCATTTAAATATTATTTTATATATATTAATTTATACTTTTTATTTAAATAAATAAATTTTTTTTTTGAAAAATCTCCAATTTGAAATTTTTTTTAAAAAAATTCAAATAATAGCTATTTAATTACCTAACAGCTAATAACTATTATAAAAAAAAAAAATAACCAAACACTTTGATACAATTTTTTATAATCAAAAAGCTAAAAGTTTTATCAAATATTCATGGCAAAATTTTTGATGCGTTTGTTAGTTTTTTAATTTCTAACATACTGCATCAAATCCGTTTAGTTACTAACAGTTGTTAATTGTTAAATAATAAAAAAAAATATTCGTCTATAAAATTTTTAATTTTGAATTTAAAAAAAAAATTATATTTTTTGAAGTAAAATAACTAAATTATTTTTTAAAAATAATATTTAAATAAAAAAAATAAATATTTATATTTATATTTTATGATTATTAAATATATTAAAAGTTAATAATTAATAATAATTTTTTCAAGTGGCAGGTGTATATTATTCATTTAGAATTAATTTTTTTATTTCGTTTATATAAAAAATACAAAATTTATAAATTTTTATTTTTATTTTAAACAGGATAAAAATGAAAATCATAAGTTGTCCTTTTGCATGCAAAAAATGTAACTAACACGAACGTTACAGTTAAGATTAGTCGTCGTGGTATACACGTGGGAGGGACGTGGAATGTGTCGAGTTGCTCGTGTGAAAGGTAGAGACCTCTTTTGACGGCTAGCGAAATAGTAATCCAAAGTCAATTAGAAGAGCTCGCATGGATTTTTGGTCAATTGTATTTTTTACCGTTGATTTTGATTATGCGGCCAGGGAATGGGATAAGAGAAGCGTGGCCCCCTCTCTGCACTTTACATCGTATGATCAATGAAATTCTTATGATTACTTATTTGCCTAACTGCAACAAGTTAAGCAGTGCACATATTCCATAATTTTTTTAGCACCCGCATGCAACATTGAGAAATTATTTGACACACACCATACGTCATCTCCGTAATTAGATTTATTTATGAGAACATTAATTTGTAAAAAAAAAAATAATAGAACGGATTATATTTTTAAAATTTAATAATTTTTAAAATTTAAATTCACGAAAATATATTAATTTATAATCACATAGAATTTATTAAGTAATTTTAAATGATAATCACCTATATAGTTAATTACTTAATTATAAATAAAAAAGTGAACTATTTTTTTATATATATTTAATCACTTTTGGCATAAATTAGAAATCACATAAATTCAATTTAAAAGATTGTTATCAAATTAAATTAATATTTTTTATTAATAAAAAATTTCCTAATGAAATCAAATTATTATTATAGTTAAATTATTAATTTGGTTTCGATTTGATTTGGTTTGAATATCTTTAATTTGTAATTTTTTTACAAATCGGGATTATTTTATTATAAATTTAAAAAAATATCAATAAAATATCAATAATAAAGAAATTTCAAAAATAGTTCAATATTATACCGTCCAAAATTTATCTATTTTATTAATTAACACATTCAAAATTTATATTTTTCTCAAGAATTAGTTTTTTTATTTATATTTATTTAATTTTTATGGATAATCATTTTTTAAAATTTTAAATTATTACTAGGTTAAAAAAATATGTGAATTGTATATAAAATAAAATTAAATATATTTAATTGTAATATATATATATATATATATATATATATATATATATATAAAATTTCGGTTTGAAACCGAAGAAAAAATACTCAAACTGCAAACTAAATCGAATTTTTGATTTATTCTAATTTTCAATCCAAACCAAATTAAATAAATTATAAAATCATCGACTTCAATTTAATTTGATCATTTTAATTTGATTTAATTAGTTCAATCGGTTTATACTTCTATTCCTAACATAGATGGTAAATTTCGAAGCCACAAAATTCAATTTTTAAAGGATTTTGAGTGATTAGATTGCACTTATAAGATTCGTGATGTTAGTAATTAGTGTTAAATGGAATGGTGAATTTTTTATAAGATATCACATTATTTTTTTATAGGTCGCAACCTTAATTATTAGGAAGAACTCAAAATCAATACCTCTTTCAAAAAGTCTAAACCTCTTATCATCCAAACTATATTGGGTGATTATGAAATTCAGTTTATAAATTGAAAAATTAATGAGAGACTATATTTTAATCACGTGGAAGAAAAAACATAAAACATATGTATATAATTTTAAAATTATCAAATAACTTAATTCAAAACTTAAAAATCAATGTTATTTAAAGGCAAAAGGCATTATCAAATCTTTGTAATTTCATTTTTTTTATTGAAATCCTATAGTTTATTTTTTATTGATTAAATTCTATAATTTTTATTTTTTTAATATATTAAATATTTTTTTATAGGGTTTGATGGAAATGGACTTCACGTGCATTAAAAATGAGTGAAGAAAATTTAGTCTACTTATTGGAAAGTAAAAAAAAAATAAAAATAGATTAAAGGCATTCTCAAATTCTTGTACTTTCATATTTTTTACTATTGAATTCCTATAGTTCACTTTCTTGTCGATTAAGTACTCCAATTTTTATTTTTCGATACATCATATTATTTTTGCAAATTTTTTTCCTGTTAATTAGGAAAATAAAAAAAAATAAATAAGAACTCAAATGACACATCATACAATCATACCCAATCTCACCCATCTTCCTCAACTTCTCCCAATATTTGTTTGAAGTTAAAAAAAATAATCGAGTGACCGTCATTATTTTTTACCATAAAAATAATTTTTACTTATTATATATATTTTTTATTTTCCTAATCAGCCGTAGAAATCTTAGTTATCAGTATAAATTTCTTCCACGCGATTTTAATGCTCATGAACTCTATTTCCGTCAAATTTCATAAAAAAAGAATCCGATGTATCGAAAAATAAAAGTTGGAGGGCTAATCGATAAAAAAGTAAACTATAAAAACTCAATAGTAAAAAAGGTGAAAGTCCAAGGGTCTAGAGATGCTTTTAACCTAATTTTTTATTTTTTAGTTAGTATCCAAAAGTCTAGTCAACAGTCTAAATTTCTTCACAAGTGCGTGAATTTCACTTCCATCAAATTCTGTAAAAAAATGACCTATTGTATTTTTAAAATAAAAATTGAAAGGTTTAATTGATAAAAAGTGAATTATAAAAATTTAATAGTCAAAAACTTGAAAATATAAAGGCTTGAGGATGCTTTTTGCCTTATTTAAAATAAACCTATATATCGCTATTAAGATTTTTTATATACTTATCTTTAAATAAATATTTCATACTATTGAATTAAAAAAAATTATAATTTATCAATAAAGTGTGAACCAAGTAGTAAGGTATACTTGTATTCATAGTTATGTCTCATAATAGATCCGTGCGTGGAGAATATACACACTTGTATTTATAGTTATGTCTCATAATAGATCCGTGGAGAATATATATAGTGAAAGGAGTAATCAAGAATTTTGAAATACGATTTAGTATTATCAACCATAAATCAAAAATGGAATAGCTGTGGTTAAATAAAAAAAATATATATATATAGGTTAATAATATATATTTTAAAAATACCAAGTTCAGTGAAGAAAACTTAGAGAATTCAAAAGTTCAAAATGATTTTTTTTTTTTTTAAATTTCAAATATACACTTAATAAGAAAATTGATCCTAACTTTGTTTTTAATAATGTAAACTATATTTCCGCCACAAAGATAATATATATTTTTATATTAATATTTAAAATTATTAAAAGGTTATGTATTTTTATACTAATATTTAAAATTATTAAAAGGTTATATATTAGTATCTAAACTTAATAATAATAATAATAATAATAATAAAAGTTTACATATATCGAAATATTTTAAAAAGTATAAATAAAAATAAAAAATAGAAACTCACATAAAAGTTAAAACGCGGAGCTTACTACTAGTATACATAATTATCGACATTAGATTATAAAACTTATAACTTGCATTGTTTGAGAATACAGATTTTTAGTAATTTATAAAAATAAATAAAAAATATTAAATGGAATATCATCAGAGCTTATGCATTCTTCTCGCTGTGTATTTCAATTCAAAATAAGCAAAACTTGCCTTTTTTTTTTTTTATGGTTATTCTTTTTAGTTAAGCATCAGAGAGAGAGAGAGAGAGAGAGAGTGAGAGATGTATTATTGAGAGATTTATATAAAATATCAACTAGGTGAGATATAACATTTTAATAGACAATAGCTTAAATTAATTATTTCATTCAAGTATTGAAGAGGAAATTTTTACTTATTCATATCTCATATATATTTATTATTAATTTATGTTATAATAAAATTTAACCTTAAGAAAGACTTTAACTTTATTGTGCTAAATGAAATTTAAAATAATTATAATTTTATATCAATAAATTTAAGTTGATGAAAAATATATATTTAAATTGAGTAATTAATTTTCTAAGTTCAAATGCATAAAAAAATTTCATAATTCTCAAATTTTTTATAATTATACATATATATTTTTAATTTATTAATTCAGTCCACAAAACTTTAATTAATTATACAAATTAGAGTTATTCAGGGTTTGAATCAATCCGATTAAATTATTCAAATTTTATTTTAAATTTATGAGATGTTTAATTTTTTAAATAAATTATTATAATTTTTGTGAGAAATCTCTAATTGACTCTATTCATCCTAATTTTATAGAGTTGGATGACATTAAATTTCATTAAATATTTATTTATTTTTTAAAAACTTATCTGAATCGATTTTTGTGTAGTCATCATTGGCAATTATTAATTTTAGGTAAAATTTAGTTAATTTATTAATATGGAGTTATGGATTATTTACGGACGTAGCTCCAACATCATCAGAGAATAGAGGGAGATTTCGGGGCCGAATTATAGTTCCGAAACACCCCAATAAAAAAATAAAATTACGAGACCAATTTTCGTAATCCGCGATACAGAGGATCATTTCTCACTTCTATAAATACATGCGCCTCGGTCCATTCAACAAACCCTAGGGCTCACTGCAGCTGCTGCTACTCTGCATTTCTCTATCGCCGGTAAGAACAAATATCCTCGTTTTCTCCAACTAGTATAGGCATAAAATTTATTTAAGTTTCTCTATGTATCTCGATTTGTGTCTTTTACTATTGATTTTGATTTATAAGCATGGTCTCTGCTACTTTCATGGCTTCTGTTTTGACGTTTAATTTTGGGATTTTGATTCTTAAGTTTTTTTAGTTAGTAAACTTGCGTAACTTCATTGAATATACTTAGTTAAATTTTTTGTTGGTGGTAACGAGTAAAGATGTTATCCTGATTCTAAATTCAATTAGCTGATGCTATTTATTCATTTTTTAGTATGTTCAGTGCTTTCAAGGGTTTTTTTTTTTTTTTTTTAATTTTGTTCGATTTCTTACTGAATTAGATGAACTGATTATAAATAATTTTGACAAAAAAGATATTATCTTGATCCTTGACAATAATTTTTACTCTGAAGTCTAGTTTCTAAAAGTTGCTTACTTATTTGACTTCATGTATTATTTTTTAGAAACACCACACAAATAACTAACAATGTCAGTCGCATTCTATGATCTTGGTTCTGAGGGTGGCCTTAAGAAACTTGATGACTACCTCCTTACTCGCAGTTACATCACTGGGTAAGTTTCACATTTTTTATTTCTCGTCTTTAATTAATTCTGTGTGTTTCTTTATGAGTTGGAAAATTTGGAAAAATAAAAGCAGTTAATTGCCTTTTCTTCTTATCAGGTACCAAGCTTCAAAAGATGATGTTACAGTGTATGCAGCTCTGCCTAAGGCTTCATCATCTCAATATGTGAATGTGTCCCGGTGGTACAGCCACATTGATGCACTCCTAAGAATCTCGTAAGTTCTCATGATTTGCATTATGTTTTTTCTATTGTATGACTGCAGGGTCATATGGTTTCTTCTTATCTGTGGCTGTGGTTAAACATAACCTGGCTTTGATTTCAGTGGTGTATCTGCTGAAGGGTCAGGAGTCACGGTCGATGGATTTGCTCCCATTGCTGAAGAATCAATTGCAACTCCTCCAGCTGCTGATTCAAAGGTAATCATTGTTTTGCTCCCTTGATGGTGTTTTTGTTATTTCATGTTTGTTTGTGAACATGTACTGTAAGTTTATCAGTAATATTTGTCTGATCAAATTATTTATCTTAGAAGATATATATATATTTTTTATCTGTGGCTGTTGGTCTTATTTGTGTGTTCAGCAAGTTAGTACTATCTGTAAATTTTACTCATGTTTCAATTGTTCAATGGTCTCTACTCTTTAGGCTCCTGCTGCTGAGGATGATGATGATGACGATGTGGACTTGTTTGGCGAGGAGACTGAAGAGGAAAAGAAGGCTGCAGAAGAACGTGCAGCTGCTGTCAAAGCATCTGCAAAAAAGAAAGAGTGTAAGTGATATCATATCCTGTACTGATTGTGTACTAGGCTAAGTTTTCCTTTTGTTCACGAGTCATTGACAAATGATTCTCTGGACTTCTGTGACCATAATTCTATTTGTGGCATTGGTAATGGAGTTGAATGTTTCTTTTGTGTTGCTTTTGGACCTTTTAATCTTTCAATTTCCTAATAATAGTTTGCTTATGACATTCCTTGGATTTTATTTCAGCTGGAAAATCATCTGTTCTGTTGGACGTCAAACCATGGGATGATGAAACTGACATGAAAAAGCTAGAGGAAGCAGTTAGGAGCATTCAGATGGAAGGATTGCTTTGGGGAGCATGTAAGTTCTTTAGCTTGGTACCTTAGTGGCAAGCGTTGTTTTGTTGCAAACTTGCAATAGCATTCATTTCTTCAGTAAAATGGGTATTACGGTTAATTTAGTTCTGGTGCTAATATTGAAATTTATTTTTACAGCCAAGCTTGTACCAGTTGGATATGGCATAAAGAAATTGCAGATTATGCTAACCATTGTTGATGACTTGGTCTCTGTGGACAGTCTCATTGAGGAATATCTGACTGTTGAACCAGTGAATGAGTATGTCCAGAGCTGTGATATTGTGGCCTTCAACAAGATATGTAAGTAACGCTAAGCTTTTGTTTGCTGCTTGTTCATATGTTGTATTCAATTATCAATTTAGTTTCTTTAGCAATTAAGTGCATTAAAAAAAGCACAATTTGGTTCATGAATTTATTATGAAACTGTTGATATATCTTGCCATGTATTGACTTGTGCTTTTCCCAATTTTTGTTGCAGAATTTGATGATCCTTCTCACTGGAACTAGGTGTAGGAGAGGTTTCTCTTAGTGAAGATCCTATATCGTGAAGAAATGAAATATTTTGTTTTTTGATCTTCATATTCCTATTTTTGTTGCACAAAAACCTTATTTAGTTGTTTGTTTCTTGTGGATTTTGTTCTGGTGAAGTGGTTGTTTAATGTATTACAATTGGGGTATGTTGACAATTTACTAGAGCAATTTTTGGAATTAAGCCTGGTCGTGCGTGCTTCAGAAATCTTTTTGCTTGCTCAATTTTTTCTTTCAAAAAAAAAAAAAAAAAAAACCAAAGAGTCAAATTTTTAACTTGATAATAAATGATGATGATTAAATTTTAAATATTTTTACAATATGAAATTTTATAAATAAGTATATTTCGATGGACTATGGTTTATAATGATTTATCTTATAAAAGAAGTCAAAACATAATTAGATTTCACTGATGAAACCCATTTCATATCAGATGATTTGTAGTGACCATGGTACAAGTATTTTCTTCACTTCTATTATTTAATATTTAAAATTAAGTATTATATTAAATTTTTAACGGTTAATTTTCTATTATAATATCTTGAGTTCTAATCCATAGGTTGATCAATTTATTTTTAAGTGATTCCTGATTCCATAGGTTAATTTCGATGGACTCACAAATGAGTACGAGGATATCCCTAATTGACTGAACTAAAAGAAATGCTATCGGCCTGATGTGTTAAGAGATCAGTCCACGGTGAATACGACATCGTTTTATAAAAATTTGTTTCAAAACGACATGGTTTAGAAGCTGGTGAGTTCGGCAAAGATAAATACAGGCAACAAAGAGATTTCGAAATCTCGAAGGCAGACAGAGAGAGAGAGAGAGATGCCGAAGAGAACAACGCACACGTACTCGAGCGAGGACGCAGCTCCAGATGGTCCAAACTCCGATCTCTTCGTCTATTACTGCAAGCATTGTAGCTCTCACGTCCTTATTACTGGTTCTCTCTCTTTCTCTTCTCTCCCTACAATACCTATACATTGACTCTGGATTTTGATGATTCTCTCTATTTACTGTGTATTCGATTTTTTTTTTGTTTTGTTTTCTGTTGAGAAATTATTAATTATGAGCGACTATATCAATTTCAACATGGCAATCCATAAAAAAGAAGAAGCTAAGCTAAAGATAATTAGATAAGGCTTTCATGAAATAGGTGTTTTACTTTGATGCTCAATTCTACTTGAAAATAGGCGTTAAGGAATATTAAAGAGAACTTTCTGATTTGCTTGTGAAACTAACTCTGATGCTTTAATTGTTTTTTGTTTTTTATTAGAACACTTTTACTGGAGGGAAAATGTAATTTTAGTTTTTTCAAGCCAAATTACTACATGCTTCAAGTATCAAAACAACCACTTAATGATTTTCTTTACTCCTTGAGACCTTATTAAACAACATAACTTTTGCATCTTCATTATCTCATTGTTTCATTCTAAAATATGTTTGTTATAAGATACCCAGTTGCAGAAAATGCCAAAAAGGAAGACGGACAAAGCATATGTTTTGGACAAGAGGAAGCATCTTGCAAGGTTGAACATTAATGAGGCTGGAAAAGTTCTCTTGAAACGGTATCTATAGTTAATCTTTGATAGTATTTACCATGTTCTGCTTCTTATCCTCCTTGTTTTTTGGCCTAGAGGATGGTGGGTGGGGTGGGGGGTCTTTATTTTTCTCTCTGTTATCTTTTCTGTGTCTGAAAGTATTTTATATTTCTTAAAAATAATATTCAGTCTTTCTGTGTTTCCATATACATTTGTGGCTTACCAATGAATTTGTATTGTGGACAATTGCTATTGCTGCTTCTGTTAGAAAACAGCTATTTGGTTAGAGATGCAACTGTCATTTATTGGGTTGGGGCATAAGCTTGTCCTCATTGAATAGTTTATGGTTGCTGTAAAAATGAAAACTAGGATAATAATTTCTAATATCAAGCTATTTATCAAATGTTGATTGGAAAAGAAATAAAAAGTCATTCTTCCCCATGCTATACGTTATTCTGAATTTCAGGGCTACCTCATTGTAAATACAGTCAATAATTGTTAAGAAGGTCTAGAAGATATCATTGTGCATAAAACCACCTTTGGATGGTACAGGATGGTTATTTTGTTCTTTTGGCTTTGTTATTGAAACTGCACAGTTCTCTTCATTCTAGCATTTTGGGCATATCAGGATCCAAGCTGTCAATTGTCTATTGAATTATTAACATTTACCTAAATTTCATTTTACATCATTTATTGAATTGCTAAATTGGCACAGTAATTTTTGCTCTGACTTATTGAGGAGACACAATATGGGATTCAAATTTTAAATAGACCAAGTTGCATCAGAGCTCCTATTTACAATCATTGGTCATTATTTTCTAGGGGTGAAGGGAAATTGGAGAAGCAATTTCGCATGAACTGCATGGGATGTGGCCTGTTTGTTTGCTATCGTGCAGAAGAAGATCTGGAAACTGCTTCTTTAATATATGTAGTTGATGGTGCACTCAGTACAGTTGCTGCTGAAACAAATCCTCAGGTACAAATAATTTCTTTGTCAAGGCATGGAATCAAACATGGATCTTGATTAATGGATTACAAGATTTTATATCACATCTGCTGAGCATATTACTTGGGGATCAGTCTTTATTCTATAAGCATTAGAAAGATAGTACATGTTAGCATTTCCCTTTTATTTTTTCTGAAATATGCTATAGGATGCTCCTGTGCCGCCATGCATATCACAATTAGAAGGGGGACTTGTTCAGGTGGCTATTGAAGTTGAAGACCGTGCGCAGCGCTCAGCAATAACAAGTAATGTTATATTTCAATTGCTATTTTAATGTGCATCCCCTTTCTTATTATTTTGCTTGCATCTCTTTTCTGCTCTCAAATAAATGGACTAGACCTTTCTTTCTAGGACACACAGAGTTAGTATCTTATTAGTTTGTCACTGATATGTCGGTTGACTCCTGTATCTGTCTTCTTTATAGGACATATATGAATAAACTAAATTTAACGCCTTTTGTATGGTATGTATATGAAACTTAGTCCACGCATAAAGAGACATGCTTTGGGCTTATGATCTTGTCACACAAGTGGCACTTGTGTATGTTATTTATATAAATATAGTGCATACAGATATAATTGCTTTTGTAAAGAGGAAGAGAGAGGAGTGAGCAGTGAGAAAATGCAGTGTTTGTAAGTAAAAAACTTAGTTGTTAGAATAGTAGGTTAGTATGATGCATGAAAAGAGGGAGAACTCAGGAAATGGAAAAGATTATAGTGTCTTACCTGGTGGCCTTATGAACTTTGTACTTAAAAGTTCTTTAAGCTCTAAATCTGAAATTTTAAGATGATAAAATGTTTTTCTTGATAAATGAAGCTTATATTTCTTACCAGGAGTAAATGCTGATGATGTTCGAGTAACTGTTGCTGCACCAGCAGCCCGGGGAGAAGCTAACAATGAGCTTTTGGAATTCATGGGCAAAGTATGCTTTATAATATCTATAGCTTTTTTGTTAATTGTGGAGCTACTAAAACTGTGCCCATAGTCATAGATCATCAATTTTTGAGAGACAGGTTAACTAGATTTGCTTTTCACACAGGTGTTGGGTCTGAGACTAAGCCAGATGACTCTTCAAAGGGGATGGAATAACAAATCAAAACTCCTTGTTGTAAGTAAATTGTAGAGTTCTTAAGTTTTTCTTATCCGATCCCCTCTCTATAATGCCTCTAGATCTGCAAGTGTTGATTATTGCGATGCATGAACGCAACAAATGCGCTGCTTCTCTTACTCTTTTGATTTTTTGTCATGTTGTTCAAGATGATATGATAATCTTTTATAGATTTTCTCAATTGATATTAGGACTGTAAATTGAGTTGGGCTAGCTTGAAACTCGAATTATTCGGCCCAAAATTTTTGGACCGAGTTTCATATGAGCTTGGGATGGGCTGAATTGCGGTCAATACTTTTGAACCAGAATTAAACTCGGGTTGGGTTTGGACTTAAATAAATTTAGTTAGAAATATCCTGAACCAGCCCAAATACACACACACACACACACACACACACACACACATACTTATATTTGATATTTTTCTAATGCAATTATAATAAATATTGTTAAACTTCTCATTCATTTATATTTTTTTTAATAGTTATATTAGAATGAGTTCATCTAATAATAATTTATATTATATATATTTAGTTATATTAGAATGTGTTCATATAATAATAATTTATATTATATATATTTATTATTTTACTTTTATTAATAAATAAATTTATTTTAAAAATCATCAAATTCATGCATTGTAGGATAATGTCTAATAGAAGTGAATTTAAAAATTAAATTTAATAAATAAGAAGTAGATTATTAGTAATGAGGGAAAAAAATAATGTAAATGGGTCAATATGAACTTCGCTCGAAACTTATTGTGAGCTTTGGATCAAGCTTGGGCTGAGCTTTAAGTAAAATAATTTGGGCTGAGTATAGTCAATATTTCGGGCTGGGCTTGATATTGCCTTTAGCTCAACTCAGCCCGCTTAATCAAAGTTACCAAGTTTGTGGTACGATCGGGTCTCGAAACATGGTACGGGGACGCAGGACGTATATAGGAAACATGGTACGGGGATGCAGGATGCATATAGGAAAAAATCTGGGTGTAGAAATATTTCTCTTGGTCACTATTTTGGAACAAAATTCGTTTAGAATTTTTATTTGAATGCCTGAATTTGTGTTGAGAGTTGCGATGTTTCCAAAATATTATATTATTTTTAAATATTAATCATATTTTGAATAAAGTTTAATAGATAAAATTACTTTATAATTTTAAATTAATTAATTACTTTTTTCTTTTTAAATAATAATGATTTCTTAAATAAAGATGGTTATAATTATAATTAATATACTTTATAATAAAACATTAAAAAAATATATAATTTATATTTTAGAGATTGTCGTCACAGAACACTACAACTAATATTCTTGTAAATTACAACAGTGCAACTAATATTCTCTTTTTCCAAGAGCAGTGAAAAACTCTACTGTTTAATGACTTTTTGTTTCTTCTTCTTCTCACTATTTCATAGATCTGCAAGTCTTTTTCTTTTTCCCCTTCAAGTCTCTTCATCTTGTCTTTGTACACAAAATTGGGGCGCCAACTATAGGGATCTGGTTTCCAACCTCAAGCAAATTGGGACGATGATGACCTGTGAGTTGGGACATGCGTTCCCGGATCGCAGTACTAGGGGTTCAGCAACTTAGATAATCATATGCCCGATTTACAACTCTAATTGACATTTGCACCGCTACATGTCTAGCCGAAACAATCCCGAACTTGTCTCAAATAGATTAAAGTGGTGGATAGGCCTTTAGTTCAAGTTAATTGAATTGCACTTAAATTTATGAGTTTATAGGGTAATTGCATTACCCTGTAACTTCTCATTGGTCTGAATTGGTTCTCATTGCTGACCATTCAGACAAACTGGATTGAATCAATTGATTGTTTCTCTAGGAACTTATCAACTACTAGAAGTTGATCCTTTGACATTGTCTCTGAACAATTTGTTATTCCTTAATCCTTACCGAGTTTCCCTCTACTTTCTGTAAGGTAGATATTTTCAGAAAATGAATTTGATTTGCAGGTCTCTGCTTATAAAGTATGGTTTCAGTTAATTCGGCTTATAAAGTATGGTTTCAGTTAATTAACTTATCATTCTTGTATCAGGTGGAGGATTTGTCTGCTAGAGAGGTGTATGAGAAACTTCTGGAAGCTGTCCAGCCTTGAATCGCCATCATGGATCAGAAGTGTGTTATTGTTATTGATATGATGAAATGAGCTGCAACTGATTACAAAATAAATTGTTGATTAAAATTCTGATTTAAGTGGATAATGCAAGTGTAATTGTATTGTGTAAAACGTCAGGCCAGAATTTTGAAATGAAATAGCAACTGCTTACGAGAGGTAATTTGGGCTAACATTTGTACATGAAATTTTCTTCGTGATATTGACCTTTATTCTCGATGACATTACAAAACAAAAACTATTGTTGGACATTGGTGAGAACCAGTTTCGCCTGTTAAAAATAACCAGGTGCTGCGGAGAATTAATCGTGTGCAGTCCCATTACATTGCCATTGCCATTGCCATTCTAGAGTCGAATGCACCGCAAAGATTCAACCTCTGCGTCACCTTTATAGAGCCCGTTCAGTTGTGTTCAAAACTGCTTTTAGTAAGAATTTGACATTTAAAATGAATTTTTGAGATGTGCGCAATTTAAAAATAACTTTGCATTACCATTGTTGCTTATCTGAAATATGGCGTCATTGGAGCCGTAACAGCTAGTTGAAAGACGGGATCGAGCTGAAATTGTACAGTAACAGGAAGTCGGTTCAACTAACAGTTTGGAAGGAATAGGCGGTCTGAGACGGTTACCCATTGCAAACAAGCAACTTCTGACAATGGCACCAAACCTAGCTGGATGAATTACAGCATTTTGTACCAATGCAACAGCATAAAACCATACCCATTAAATGATGCACATATATTGCAGATCCAGTTAAAATTGAATCTTAGTTCATGGGGGCACAGATTCATATTCAAGGAAAGTACGTAAAATAAAGGCTCAAGAGCAGCTTAAAAATTTTAGAACTGCCTCCAAATATCAAAATTCCACAGAAAGCTGTCATCTAAAGCTGTTGCCCCAGCCACAGCACAGTCAGGATTCAGTTTACAATAACAGTCTAAATGTGTATAACATCTCAGAAAAAAACTCAAAATTGTCACAAAAAATTCCACCGGAGAAGAAAAACAAAAAAGTTGAGATACTGCCAATTTTTGGGATGAGTTTACTGGTTTACTTCAGGAGGAAGCCCCTCAGCATAGAGCTCAAGCCTTTGGTTTCCTAGGAGCCAGATGAGTCTCAAGCTGCAAAGTATCCAAGAGCAAACATCATACCAGTAATCACACAGAAGACTCCAACATGTGAAATGAACAAGAAAATATTTACAATTAAAATTCTTTACAGATAAAGATTGGATGGAAGAATTTCAAATGGGATTTGGACATGATGTAAGTTCCAAATTGTTAAGAGTTAAAGTTGGCCATTTTTAATTGAAGAAGTTAAGGATTAGACTTATGAATGTTGTGAGGCTTCATATGAAACAGATTTAAAATTACACCTTTTATCCACATCTTTTAACATAACTCAGATTCAATAAAAGAGAACCTATATATTGCAAAACTAAAATCTCCAGATTTCGAATTTCTCCATTCTCCATCTGAAAGCATAGTTAATTCAAATTTATCCTAAAACAAATTTAACTCATCTTAATGAATCTAACCTCCACTAATATTTGGTACCAGATATTAGTATCAACTGAATTGCTATCAAACTCATCAACTGTAGTTTAAAGTGAATTATTAAGTTTACAATATTACCTCTTTCTCAATAGTCTCTTCTTCTTCTAACGAAATCAACTCAATGTGGCATGGTGAGGACATATAAGCTGCCAAAGAAAATTATGTCAACATTGGATGTGAATACTTGAGCAAGGGGTTGGTTCACACAAAAAGTCACTGAAACAGTATACTGAATGCGCTCATGATTTATCGTTCTGTGCGCCCTGTGAGTGCCACGATGTTGTTTTTGTGCTTGATTGACTTGGATGGGAGTTATGTGGAGTGAATCAACATCCAAACCTTTAACTATGGATAAGTAGACAGAACACGTACAAATGTTAGAACATCCATAAGGTCAGGAAGCAGCAATAACTTATCTTAACAATATTTCAAGGATACAATAGACACAATGACTATCTCTGCATTACGTTTGGCATTCTTGAGAAAATCAAGGATAAATTTTGCAGATTTAACAGGCTAATGCCCTTGTCCGTTTGAATGGCGGTTTTTAGCCTGTGTAGTTCACCCAACACCACCACAAAAACCACGGAATGGGATGGTTTGCTTGTGTGCCATAACATCCTCCAAGTACCTTTTAGCCTTGGCTAAATGCAACTTTCTAAGTACATGAGCAGTCTCTCTAGTATTCTGATAAAGAAAATAGAGATAATTAAGTAACAAACTCAAGAATAAGAATGAAAATCACAGTGCTGTTCCATATACATTTGAAGATAGAATGGTTTTCAAAGATAAGCCAAATTGTGTCCAGCAACTTCAACAATATAATGAAAAAAAATAACAGCCCTTCAAAACAATACCAAAAGATTGCATATGCAATGATTGTCTTCAGTATCCAATACACCATTGATCATTCTACTCCTAAATTTGAACTAAATGCAAAGGCAAATACATAAGTTGACATTATCCAAAAGATATAAAAGAATGGAGTATGACAGTCATGGGATATTCTGGAAAAAATAAAAGATAAACAAAACATATCCAAAACAAACATGTAATGCAAGCAAAGATAAGTGATTTTAGTTGCTGGAGTCCCGTTTCCCGTGGATCAAGTGTTCGATGTAAAGAACTGGAAAACAATCCCAAAGAATAAAATGTACCTTAAAGTGAACTTGAAGGTCGGAGCCCCGGGCTCTGCATGCTTAAGTATAGCCCCAACATCAGAATGAGAATATGCACTAACTATTTCTAAGAACAATAAAGACAACAAGGTATCAATTTCCACAACGTAATTCTAGTTTCCCACGTTTTCTCATTGACCAAACACTACGACAGAAGAGGATCTAACAAAACTAATAATTGATTCGAAGAGCGAAAAATAAAAAAAAAATTTAGTGAAAAAAAAAAATTAATGTATACACTTACACTTGATAGAATTGACTTGAAACATCAATCAAACAACTCCCAAAAGAAATCAGTAACAAAATCCCAAATATCGAAACAATTTCAATGCTTTAGAAAGCCAAAAACTTGGCTACCAAAAAATGCAAACTTCACTGAACCAACCATGTCTGCAGCCTCTACTAATGACTGTTCGCAACCACAAACCCGACTACTAGTGCTACTGTGCTAGGGCCCAATGAAGTTGCAGTCCAGTTATGTGCTAGGGCCCAATCAAGTTTCTGTCCAATTATTAATTTATTTGGGCTTTTAATATATTAATCTAGGCCTGTTTCGGCCCAACACTGTGATGCCACGTAGGAAAAATCATTCGAAGATGTTATTTAAACAAGGGTTCTAACGTCATTTCATCATCAGAGAATAAATACCCAGAGAGGAGATGAGAAGAACAGAAAACCAGACTTGGCTCCATAAACAGCCGATTTGCGAAGCAGAGAATTTTGAAATTGAAACAGAGGCAAATGCAGAAATTAGCATTTCACCTTCGAAGCTCCATTTCTTCTTGTAAGAAATCTTGTTTTTCTCTCTTTTTCTCTAATGTTATTTATTATATATTTAATATGTAGATGTAGCATTCCCTTTTGATCGGAACACTATTGTAAATTCCAAAACTGCATGCAAGAGCAAAGCTTTAGGCACTATTTCTATGTAATTATGTTTTTCCAAATGCTTGTTTTGTTGGTTTCTTGATGCCAAACTTGTGAGCCAGAATCAGGGTTTCATTTTGACACTAGGGTTTCAGAGCTCTGTGTCAAATTGAGCTGATTTTATTGCTTAGGCTTACTGAGAAGGCTTGAAATGGTAGAAAAGGAAGCTTTTTTGTGGATACCCAGAGTCTGATTTCAGTGTTTTGGTGGTTTTATTTTGGAGTTTTATGTGGTTTAATATGGAAAGGATCTGTTAGTTTTTGAAAGATATTGTGGTTTTAAGATAGGGATATCAATGAATAATAATAATCCTGTGAAAGGCTTAGGCGCACCATCTGCATTTCTCAATTCTGGTGCAATATCACAGTCTATGCCCATGAACAACCAATCAACCCATCTTCTTTCACACTCACAACCTCAAACACAAGGTGGGTCCACCTTTCCAGGTCATTTTCAGCTGTCTGAACCACAAGCTCGAGTGCTAGGCCATTCACAATATGTTCAGGCAGCTCATGCTCACTCCCAAGCTCAGATACAATCGACTAATCACTCAATTGCACAGCTGCAAAACTCTAATCCTAGTAATGCAAGTGTATCATCACCTTCTATGTCCACCCCTGGCACTGCAAGCGCCAAGAGGGCTAACCAGAGACCACTTTCTAGGCCTCCAGGTGGCTCATCCAATGCTAATACTTCTTCGCCATTTAAAACCATGGAGCTGACTCCAGCTGCACGGAGGAAGAAGCAGAAGCTTCCTGAGAAGCAGATACCTGATAAAGTGGCTGCAATTTTGCCGGAGTCTGCACTCTATGCTCAGCTGCTTGAATTTGAAGCTACGGTGGATGCTGCTATGGCAAGAAAGAAGATGGATATTCAAGAGTCACTGAAAAATCCTCCTCGTGTGCGGAGAACTCTTCGAGTATATATTTTCAACACTTATGAAAATCAAGTGCATGGAGAGAAAAATAATGCAGAGTCTCCCTCTTGGTCTTTGAAGATTGTTGGGAGAATATTGGAAGATGGTAAAGATCCAATTCTGACTGGAATTCCACAGAAACCATATCCAGAATTCTCATCTTACTTCAAGAAAATTACAATATACTTGGACCAGAGTCTCTATCCAGATAACCATGTAATTCTATGGGAAAGTGCTCGATCGCCTGTACTTAATGAGGGCTTTGAAGTGAAGAGAAAAGGAGACAAGGAATTTACTGCAATAATTAGACTAGAAATGAATTATGTGCCAGAGAAATTCAAGCTTTCACTTGCTTTATCAGAAGTTCTTGGAATTGAAGTGGAAACCCGCTCAAGAGTCTTAGTGGCAATTTGGCATTATGTGAAGTCTAGGAAGTTGCAGATCCCAACTGATCAATCCTTCTTCATGTGCGATCCCCCCCTTAAGAAGGTATTTGGGGAAGAGAAAATAAAATTTGCAATGGTTTCACAGAAGATAAGTCAGCATTTAACTCCTCCACAGCCCATTCATTTGGAGCATAGGATCAAACTTTCAGGGAATTGCCCATCTGGAACTACTTGTTATGATATTATAGTTGATGTTCCTTTTCCATTACAAAAGGACCTTGCTGCATTTTTAGCAAGCACTGAGAAGCACGAAGAAATTGATGCTTGTGATCAATTAATATGTGATTCTATAAAGAAGATACATGAACATCGAAGGAGGCGGGCTTTCTTTATTGGATTCAGTCAGTCTCCAGCAGAATTTATTAATGTTTTAATTGCTTCACAGAGCAAAGATTTAAAGCTTGTTGCTGGAGATGCTAACCGTACTGCAGAAAAAGAGCGCCATTCTGATTTCTATAATCAGCCATGGTAATTTTTTATCCAATTTGCTTCATGTTAGCTTAATGTTGTCCTTTTTATGCTTCTTTTTAACTTGGCCATATCATAGAATATGACATTTTCACTCTAATGGAGCTTGCCAATGGCAAGTGAAAATGAAAGAAGAGTATTTGTTTATTTTTTGTTTTTGAATCTTCAGGGTTGATGATGCTGTTACTCGTTACCTGAATCGCAAGTCTGTTGGAAGTGATGGTCCTAGAAGCACTTAATAAAGGATTGCCAGATTGTCAACAGATGGCATGGATGTCAAGACGTTAAAAGTCAATTCTGGCCCCTACATCCTTCTGCTCATTTAGTTTGACTTGTGTTGTTAGGCAGAGGTGTTTTAGATCTTTTTTCTCAGTAGCTTTCTGGTGAAATTCTTTGTCAGATTGTAGTTCATTACCATGAGAAAAGGCAAGATATGATTTGTTGTTCTATATTTATACATGCTGAAGTCTTGCAATGGAGACCTTGTTATATTCGACTCATCCTTGTCATCTTGATTGCATTGAATAGATGGACATCTGCCTTGTTATATACGACTCATACTTGTCATCTTGATTGCATTGAATACATATGGACGTCTCACATCTGCCACCTGGATGTCAAATTCATTTTCTGTTTGCTCCTGAAATTCAGTTGTTATATTTTTGAGGCTAATAATTTGATTTGATTTTAATTAATTAGGATTGTTGGGGTTGCATGGAAAGACAACCTAATGTCCTTTTGTATTTATGTAAGAGGGCGTATCATACTTCTTCAAATCTACTCTACTATTTGAAAGAAAAATAAAATTGAGAACTAAAATTTACTTTTGATTCTACCTTTTTTTTTTTTTTTTTTGCCCTCTCAGATCAAGTCTATAGTTAAATGGCTTGCCATTTTCACTTTTGAAAGGACTATTTTTTGGCGATGTGCTTATATTTTGGACCATAAGCTTTTTGTATCAGTTTTTGGTGATAATATACTTGTTGAAATGAGCTTATAGTCGTCTATACTTCTTGCTGTGCCAGATTCTTTTTGTTTATAGTCCAATAATTTGTTGTTGGTCATTTGCTCCATCCTTGTAAAAATTGCTATTGCTATGTTATTTTCCTTCTCAAAAGTTTCTTCTTCCTTTTTTTCTAATTAAAAAATGGATAAATATTCTCCTTGATTTTGACAAGCCATTGACCACTTTGGTTTTGTTCACGTGGCTATCTAGTATTGGTTGCTGGAATGTTCAAAGTTCAAACCCCTGAACTGAGGATAAGCTGACGAGTGACAACGTTCCAAATTATATCATGCCTGATAACAAAGTTCTATCCTGTAATGCACAACTAAAGCTACTTGCATTCAGAATTTTGTGCTCAATAGCCCAAGGCTTCAAAAAACTCAGGGATCAACCCTACAAAATTCCACTGAATTTGTTGTCTACATCATTGATCTAATTTATTTACTGAATTACATATAATTGTGTTCTACTTGCATGTATTTATGTGGTAGAAGTGATTGCTTTGATTAACATATTGGATTACCCTATTGTATAACTTTATTCTGACCTAATTTAGTATCTGCCAGATTTAGGAATGGTTTCCTTCAGGCCCATTGAATTATTGGCCTCCATTATCCCAAAGAAATACTCTTTTCTTTACTTAGGTGATTGACACTAACAAGGGATAAGATAGATTTATAATTGGAAGAAACTGCCAAAAGGACATTAATGCATAAATCCAGCTTGTACGTAGGGTTCACATGCTGCTGGAGCTGGCATATGCCCTATTACTCTTAACTAGACCATTCACCATTATCTAATTGCAATAATTTTGCAGGTTCTTGGATACTCTGGAAACTATTTCCCACATGGCCTTGTAGGCTTTTCAATCAGCTGCCTGTTCAGAAGACCAGTTTACAGATGCTAGGATTTTGGAGTTTAACCCTCTTTCTCTTTGAATTGCTTACCTGCTTGTGTACGTTCTACCTGTCTGTCTGTTCTAATGAGTTATAGAGGGAAATTTTTTGTTTGTCTTCATGGGTTACAACTTTGTTGAACCACAGTAATGGATGTTGGTGTTGACATTATATTGCTGGTTAACTGCAAAATACCTCGTGAGAATAATCTTTACATCCACTTTGATGCTTATAGTTTTAAAATTGGTAATTTTAGTTCCTAATATTTGTTAATAACTCAATTTACTTACTGTTTTCGTTAATTGTAATATAGATATTAAAATTGTATTTTTTTTAATCGAACTTTAAATACCTCATTTTATCCATCTAATTCATGACATTATTATAGTTTTGCAGTGAATGTATATATAATTTAAGTGTATATATATGTATATATATATATAGTCTCTCTTTCAATACTCAAAAAATTAGATAAAATCATTTAAGAATGAACACAAAAGGAAAATGAAAAACCAGGAGTAGTGACATATTTCAGCATTCAAGTGTTATCAGGACTGCACCTTCTGTCATTCTTTGAAAGTCATTTGAGCCGATTCGGAATTTCATTTCATACATAGGCAAAGAGCTCTGAGATTCCAAAGTAGAAATCATATTTCTTAGGCAAAAATTTTAGTAGCATTATTAGATTTTTCTAGAAATGTAACCTAAACCAAAAGTGTTGAGGTAAAACTTCTGTAAATTCTTAAAAGTGTAGAAATTGCAAGAAG
This sequence comes from Aleurites moluccanus, assembly GCA_948193065.1. Lineage (NCBI taxonomy): Eukaryota > Viridiplantae > Streptophyta > Magnoliopsida > Malpighiales > Euphorbiaceae > Aleurites > Aleurites moluccanus. The sequence goes on from CANXYC010704457.1 coordinate 52,787, forward strand.
TTTAAAGTTTAAATCGTTAAATGAGAGGGACACTCAACCACTAAACTACTATTTTAATAAAATCAAATGCAAAATAATTACTCACTTAGACAATACATAGAAATGATGATTTTTCCATATCTTTTAAATCAAAATAGTATTAATTGTCCATATATATATATATATATAGAGAGAGAGAGAGAGAGAGAGAGAGAGACTTCTCACTCTATACGCAGTTGCTCACCTAATAAAGGATGTATATGTATAGAAAGAGAGCCTTTAATTAATTAATTAATCAAGGCCAAATTAGAACAAAAAACCTTTTATTAATGACAATTAATATAGCAACCATTAATAAATCCAGAGCTATGCTTACATGAATTCAGATATTTTTTCTGACTGTGTATTTCATTTTTTATTTTAGGTTTTTTTTTATATCTCATATTATTTATAAAAAATATTAATTATTAAAATATTTTTTAAAAAATATAACACATAAAAAAATAAAAAATAGCACATATAATATAATAAATAATCTAGACTATCCTTAGACTTAGCGATGGCTATTGACACCTACTTACCCTGTATTGTTAATGGTAACTTCTGGGAATATGTAGAGCACATTGGAGGAAAAGGACTAAATTAGGTTCAGAATAATTTGAAGCTTACATTACACCACACTTCTTTCGGAATGGGTCATGTCAACATCTCATAAAAACTTTTTTTAAATATAAATAAAATAACCTATTTAATAAGACCATATTGTCATTTTTTTTTATTTATGGGTTAGAAAAATCATTAAATAAAGTGTCTTTAAGCATTTATTTTTTAAAAAAATTATTAAATAGAATAAAAATAAATTAATTTATTCATATAAAAATAAATATAAATTAAATAAAGGAGAAAAAAAAACTTAGAGAAAATTTCAGCCAGTTGATTGCGATATATTAATTAGTAGGCTAATTGGGTGATTAATTTTAATTCTATTCACTTTTTCCAAAGGGATGTGATGTTTGAAGAGAAAAGCATCAATCAGTCATATCAAATCCCAATCAATAATCCCATGATAAGAATAATTAATAATACATGATTGTTATCTTTCATTAAGTCTCTCAGAAAGTTGCATAGGATCAAGACAGGAATTTTTATTTAATAATACTAATTGGTCAACGCTTATTAATTAAAAAAATGTATACAGAGATTTTAATAAAATTTAGATCATAAAAAATTAAAAATATCAAATATTAAGAATTTAATATTTTTTTAAATAAAATCTCAAATTTTAGTATTATAAATAAATAAAATAAATCCGAAAAAATTTTATCCATTTATAAATTCACACCATCCAATTTGAGATCGAATTTAATTGATATTTATATGATTAACGTTGGTTAAAAAAAAAAAAAGGTTTAAAAATAATTAAGGATTTTCAAAATAGAATAAGTCTACTAAAAGATTAAAGAGACAAACTAATATAATAATAATCTAGACCTAGTCGTTGCCAATTTTTTCTGAGACAAATTTATCGGCTTGACACCGTGTTTGGCAACATAATTAATTAATTTAATTAAAAGTGCATGGAATAGTTCTCATTTCTCATAAACAACAAACAACTGTCTATTTCCTTCTTTTGACTATAACCTTGAACCCACCAGCCATATGAGCCGTCAATAGGGGAACAAAAACCGGTTGCTCTTCACGAACCGGTTTGATCTCGAACCTTCTCAAAATGGAAGCCACCACATATTTCATCTGCATAAACGCCATTTCCTTACCAAGGCAAACCCTCGGACCGGCTTGGAAAACCGGAAACTTGTATGGACTCACCGACTTCAGTGTGGCACCAGTACTATCGAACCCAACCGGTTGGTCAAACCACCGGTCTGGTTTAAACTCCAAGCAGTCTTTACCCCACAACTTACCCATTCTTCCCATTCCGTATGGAAAATAGGTAACTCTATCTCCTTTTCTGACAAAAGTTCCGTCTGGCAAGATATCATCGGAAAGAGCATGCTTAGAGTCCCAAGCAACAGGAGGATACAATCTCATGGACTCACATAAACTTGCTTTCAAGAAGTTCATTTCTTTAAGTAATTCAAAATCCATAATTCTTTCACCATTGTCGAGTAAAGTTTCTACTTCATCAACAATCATTTCCTCCGCCAACCGGTTCTTGGAAAGCAGCCAAAAGAGCCAAGTCATTGCTGATGAAGTTGTGTCTCTTCCCGCCATTATGAAACTTATTAACATGTCTCTTATAACTTCATCATCATGTCCAGCTGCTAACAATCTTGATAAAAGATCGCCATCTAACTTTCTTTCTTGGTCTCTATTTTCAAGAACTGATATTTTCTTGTTCTTGACAATCTTTAAAACTGAAGTATGAACAATCTTGATTGCTTCTTTGAGTTTCTTTTCAGCCCCAATGTTCAACAATCTTTTCATCTTCCATAAAGCATAAACAGGCGCTGTGCCACGCATAGCGCTTGCTTCGGACGCTACATCAAATGCTTTAACAAGAGGAGGCACAGGGCGTGAAACGTCCAAACAAAAAGGCTCTGTGCCTAAAGAAACTCGACAAACAATATTAAAAGCAAATCTTTTTAACAAATCTTGAATGTCTATAACTTTTTCACCATCAACAGCATCTTCAAGAATTGGCATTAAACGATTGTCCACTTCTTCTTGAAGCGTCTTAACAACAAATTCTCTCAAAGATTTAGTACTAAACTCATGGCTAGCTAGTTTACGTTGAGTACTCCATAATTCACCATCAATATTGAAAATACCACAACCAAGAAGATCTCCCAAGAGTTCAGTAAAGGGTTTACCTTTAGGGAAGTTATTGAAATTGGTTTTTAACATATGCTCAATATTGGCTGGATTAGCCGTGACAATGATACGGCGTGCACCTAGCCGCTTAACAACAATGGTTTGTGCTGGTGAAATTGATAAAAGATGGGTATACCAATCTAACAGACGACGGCGATTCTTGTAAAAAGAGATTAAACAACCTATAATTGGATAAGAAGGAGGGCCATGAGAACCAGAGGAGAGTAATTTGATGCGAGTGTTATTGAATTCTTGAAAGATTGAAAAAAAGAAAGAAAAAAGGAAAAACCCTAGAGAGATAAAGATAATGAGAGCAATCAACATATTGTGTTAGCTTAACTTAGCTTAGGGTTTGTATGCAGTAATGTAAATTAATTTCAAGTGGGGAGGGTATGGTTTGATGCAAGAATAAGAGGGAGGGGCTCTATATATAGAGAGAAATTTGAGTGTACAGAACGATTTCTGTTAGTATTTTTATTATTTTTTTATTTTTTATTTTTATTTTTGAGATACTGAAAAAGAGAATTGGCATGAAATGGAACCCGTACTATATTAAAATAAATAAATATACTATTCATGATAAATAGCAATTTTTTTATTTTTTATTTATTTATGAGATTGTCATTCTTATTTATTTATGTAATTATAATTTTATTATTTTTTATTTAATATAATATTTTAATATTTTTAAATTTTGAAATAATTAATATTTTAATCTTCATTATTTTAAAATTAATATTTTTATTTTAGAAAATACCCATTTAAATTACAGTAATTATACATTAATCGGAGTAAGAGAAAGCGAAATAAGACACGTGAACCACATGGTCCTCGAGCCTAAAATTTAAGGACTGCGGCGGAGTTATAATGGTAATTTTCTAGTAAACTACGGCGCGTGGATATATAGTTTTTTTCGTTTGTTCTGAATTTTGTAATTGTTTGGGATTTTTCTTTTTCTTTTCTTCATCAATCTGTCTTTTTCCTTCACCCGCTTTGGTGTTTTCTGGCTTTCTTAGCCATTATTTCAATTTATATTAACAAAATTTTCCATTAATTTAACTTTGATTTTTTTTAATAACACTAAAATTATATATAAATTTTTAAAAATAATTATATATAATTTATAACACAAAAATTTCTATTAATTTAATTTTAATTCCTTGACGAAACTTTCTTATTTCACTCCTATTTTTAGCTTTCTTAGTGACCATTATTGAAATTTCAAGCAAAAGGGGGAAAAATTTGAGCTGGCCAGCTAAGAATTTTACCAACAAAAGAATTGTGTATTTTTACTGTGCTTGGCAAGAAGCCTGCACATTAATTTCCCTTGTAAAAAAGCTAATACATTAATCATTCAACTAATAATATACTTTTAAAATAAGTATATGATCATGATAAAAAGGTTTAAGCATTTTATTTCCTTTTAATGCAAAGAAAAAAGATAGTACTACTTGCAAAATTGATATAGCACATCAAACCTTAGGTGGCATTGTCCAAAAAGAGGAGATTGGTGTTAGGCAAATGTCTCATATAAACTATAATAGGTAAAAAATGATTAAAACAAATCCCTCTTACTCTTTTTTCATGGAAGTAAATAAAAAAAGCTCATTAATAATTTTTGGATGAATCTTATAATAATTTGTCCAATTGGTAAAGGAGACATTACTTTCATTTTTATTGATTATGATTCAATTTTATAATTACCACTTAATTATGAGTAATTCTTAAATATATAAATTAATGTAATGAGTGTTTTTGAAGGAAAAATTTTTTTAATCTTAATTAATATATAATTAAATTGATTTAAAAATATTCTTAATTATCTAAATAAAAAATATTTTTAGGGGAAAAGAAAAACTTGTGACGGATATATATATATATATATATATATATATATTTCAAATTTTACCATATATATAAACTTAAAAATTATTATTAGTATTAAATTATGTATGATAAATACAACATGAATTCTTCTCAATAGTTATTAAAATGTATATTGACCAAACACTTGTTTTTTAATCATAAACTTTTAAAATAATATTCTTTCCGTTTTAAAATAAATATTCTAATTATAAAATATATAAATGTCAATATATATTTTTAAACTATTTTAACATATACTCTATTCTAATTAAGTATAACTATCTATTTTATTATTTTAATATCTATATCTTAATTAAATACAATATTTTTTCAAAAGATAAAAATATTTTTATTTTTCAAGTTTACATTAATTATATAAAATTAAATATATGAGATTATTATTGAAATATTAAAGTAAAATATAATTTAAATTAAAAAATAATATAATTAAAATTAAATTAAGACATATAAAAAAATTAAGATATTTATTTTATGATGAAGATAATAATAAAAAAAAGCTATTGAAAATTAAATTAAAATATTAATGAAGTAATAAAACAAAATAAGATAAGTGGAGTACGAGTCATATGGTCCTCTAAGCTTAAAATGGTAGAACTGCAGGAGCGGTTAGAATAGTGATTTAATAGGAAGAGTTTGAATTTATTTAAAATAGATATAAAATGTAATTTTAAAGTTTAAAAAATATTAAATAATTTTTAAAATGATTGATAGATTAATTTAAAATATCATTTTAAAATTTAAAAATAAAAAAATTTTAAGTTAAACATATTAATTTTTTTTTAAATAATATTTTTAAATTTTTATTTTTTAAAATAAATTTTATACCCAAATATCCCCTACATTACTTGTTACGGCTGGTATATATATTCACATGCTGAATTTACAATCTTTTGGACCTTTTTTTCTTCTTTTCTCCATATATATATATATATATCACGTGCATTAATAGCACAGAATATTAACCCGTGGCAATGTCGAGAAAGAACTAGAGTTGGACAAATGCCTTAAATAAACCATATGACATGCGATAAATAATTCGAATATTTTATTTTATTTTATTTTTTATTTTTTAATTTTAATTTTTTATTTTATTTAATATTTCGTCTTTTATTTTATATATTTTTTTATATACCTATTATTAATAAAAAAAATATTAACTGCAGCAGGGTTAGAATAATCATTTTGATCGACTACTCAACATACACAAAGCTTGTTACGGCTGGTGTACATATTCACATGCTGAATTTACAATCTTTTGGACCTTTTCTTCTTCTTTTCTCAATATATCTATCACGTGCATTAATAGCACAGAAAATTAACACGTAGCAATAGCGTGAAAGAACTAGAATTGGACAAATGCCTTAAAGAAACCATATGACATGATAAATAATTTAAATCTTTTATTTTATTTGGTGTCTTATTTTTTAATTCAGATTCTCTATTTTATTTAATATCTCATTTTTTATTTTATATATATTTTTTATGCGTATATCATTAATAAAAAAAATATTAATTTTTAAAATATTTTGATAAAAAAAAATAATATGACGCATAAAAAAATTACATAAAATAAGAAATAAGACACTAAATAAAATAAAAAATTTAAATCATATAATACAATGGTTAAAATAATAATAATCATATTTTAATTATTTTTAATTCAAATTATCTATCTTATTTTATATTTCATTTTTTATTTCATATTATATTTATATATCATATCACTTATTTTTTAAATATTTAAATATTTAATAATTTTTTATAAATAATATGATAAAAAAAAAATACACTCATAATAAAATCGAAGATTCGAATATAATTTTATTGTAAGTATGTCTATTCAAACTCAACAATGCAATCTGCATATTTTCAAACTTGAAAGTATTATCAATGCTAAAGAGGGACTTTCTGCTAATACTTTAACCTTTTCAAATGTCAATAATTTTTATTTAAAATATAGAATTTCAACTAAATAGATTGGTAAGGAAATTTGAGAAGGCACGCGGAAATTTCAAAGCACGTTGTGGATTCGAGGAAGAGAAATTCGTTTTCATTGGAAACTACTCCTTGGTGTCGGCCTTTTTGGACAATCCCTGTTTTTAATTTATAATTTCTCCATAATCACTTGATTGATTGTTAATGCGTAATGAATTTTACATGCTAATTTATTAATATAGCTCAAGTTTCAGTTTAATTTAATTTTTGGTAGCACTGGTTAGTTAATAATAATTATTAGTTAATAATTAATAATTAATTGTTACGAGTCTTTAATAAAATTATGATTAATTATTAATATGTTTAATAATTATTAAATAAAAATATTAATATTGATAATTTTATTAAATATTATTTTTAAATGTATAATTTAATCTTTTATTTAAATGGGTTAGAATTATTTTAAAAAATTTTAAATTAAAATTTTTATAACAATTAAATAAATTTAATATAATTATTGAAATTTAAAAAGATAAAAAATATTATGAAACACCCACTTAATTTGAGGACAAGTATGAGTTTGGTTTCCTTTCAATTTAACATTTTAGTTATATGCTTTTTTTAATATATAAAAGTGTAAATTAATTTAATTTTTATTAAAATTAATTTTAGAAGTTAAGTATTTATGTTCAGACTTGGATTTAATTTTAAAAAATAAAGAAATTATATAAGGGACAAATAAGTCAAAAAATGTCACTTAGTATTGCAGAAAAATAGAAAGTGGTGTAGAGATTAAATTGAGACATGACCGGAAACGAAGGTTATGCTTCACGTTGATCTGAATCATTTTAATTTTAATTTTATAAATTTATAGAAAATTTTATTTGATTTATAAAAATTTAATTTTTTATATTTTTTAATCTATTTAAAATTAATTTTTTGAAAATTTTTAAAGTTATATAAAAAATTTTAATTTTGACCTTTTTTAAATTAATTTTCTGCTTTCATTCCTAAATATAGGACTGAAGATTAAACCGATCAAATCGAATTAAATTAATTAAACCAAATCAAAACTGATAGTTTTACAATTTATTTGATTTGATTTAGTTTGAAAAATATAATAAACTGAAAATTTGGTTTGATTTACTATTTAAACATTTTTTCTTTAGTTTCAAATCAAACTAAACCAAAATTATATATATATATATATATATATATATATATATATATATATATATATATATATATATATTATTTTTTATTATTATTACAATTAAATATATTTATTTTATTTTATATTTAACTATAAATTTTTTTAATCTAATATTAATTTAAAATTTTAAAAAATATTATTCATGAAAATTAACAATAAATAAAAATAATTTTTGAGAAAAAAATACAAGTTTTGAGTGTGTTAATTAATAGATTAGATAAATTTTAGGTTGTATAATATTGAAATATTTTTAAAAATTTGTTATTATCGATATTTTATCAATATTTTTTGCTAAATTTATAATAAAATAATGACAATTTATAAAAAAAAAAATTAATTTAAAAATGATAAATTAAAAATATTCAAATCAAACTAATCATAATCAAATTAGATAATTTAATTATAAAAATAATTTAATTTAATTTAAAAAATTTCAAATTAAAAATATTAATTTATTTTAATAACAACTTTTAAATCAATCATATCAATCCATATATCGACTGAATTTAACAGAGTTCTTTGACGATATTCTCCCAGAGCATATGTAACTATTAGTATCGGAGCCTGGTTGGCATGGTTATTATATATTTATTTGAACAAGAAAACTTCTCCTATCATGTCTTCATATCAAATATTACTATCTACTTCTTCTGCACCTCTAGTTCCTTTTCGTAAATCTATGTCTGAAAAAATAGATCATCTTTATGAAATCACATATCATAATGATGATAAAGTTCCTTTAACAGAACTTCCTATTCTTAACCCCCTATTATGCCTTCACCAAACTCATATCCAAGTTTGCTCAGTCTTTTAAAAGTCTGGTCAATCCATCCGAACTTCAAGTGAAAAAGTATGTTCAAGCAATTTGTTTTGATCAACATTTGCTTTTTGCAACACAAAAGGAACAATTGGTAGCCATAAACATTCATGAGCATCTTCCTCAACAATGGCTTAAAAAAGGTTATACTCATTTGCACTTTGGAGCTGTCAGACTAGCTCTTATATTCCATGCTCGGAAAGGATTACCAACTACATCTAGAATTGCTCTGCTAGATGCTAGATTTGCTGATTATCAACATGCTTGTATTGGAACTGTGGAAACAACTCTTAATGCTGGCACAGTTTTGATAACCATGTTTCCCAATTTCAATATATCAATCTCAGATCCTCACTTACTTTTAGCCTTGAAAGTTCAAATCCAAACAGTCGGTGTTGTTCCCACCACACAGACTTATATGTCTACCCTTCATTATCAAATAGTGTATCGCATCCAAAATCATTCACTTGATTTCTCTGTATCTCAAGAGACAGATGATGCTTTACTTCTTCATGTTGATACTAATCAACTTTCTAGCTGCACTTATGTTCCCAAGCAAATTCTCAGAGAACAATTGCTTTAATTAATTCCAAAATCATGGGTTATGACCTACAAGCAAAATCATACGGCTTCATTTGATGCTTAACCCATTCAATCCACAAAACCCAGTTTTTCCAAAAAACCTGATGGTACTATTGAGATCAAATACAAGAAGACTTATTCTTCTTCTTCCTCCAGACCATCCTGTTTTTCAACACCAGCCAGTCAATCAATGATGACTCCATTGGTAGTACCTGTTAAGTACTTTTTTGGAATGGGAACACCTGTTTATGAATTTCAAAATTCAGATGGTCATTGTTATTGGGATGTTTGTCCTTGTTCTAAATGCGTTCAGCCTTCTCCACAAAATCCTAGACAAAAAACAGAGCAGCAAAGACTATATGAAGATTTTGAAACAGGAAAAGCACAAGTTTCTACTTTGGGGCAACCTTCTGGAAAATTTAACTATTATGTCAAATACTCTGCTCCTGCATCTGCCAATGCTCCTATGCCTGAACCTTCCGGATGGGATGAAAATTATCCTGATACACATATTGAACCTCCTCTATAGCCTTATTACCAAAAAGCTCTCAAATGGATTGTTAAAAAAGGCTGTAGAACTGAGATTAAACCAGTATTGACACTTTCGACCAACCCTGCTCCTATTTACATGATGGAACCTGCTTTTGAAGAAATTGATTTTTCGCCTTTGGAAAAATTTGAAAACAGGCAGCAGAACACAACTCATGCTTGGAAAATAAAAAAATCCTATAGCAAGAAAAGTTGATGGAACCATTGAAACTGTCACTACTGCAGAATCTGTGTGAAACTGACAATCACAAAATGCTGCTATACAGAATAATTTCTTGAAGAGGATAGATGAAACTTAAAAAAGAATTGAATCCAAACTTGATAAATACTTCCCACAAGAGTTAACTCCTATTCATGCTTTAACCAAAAGAGTGGAAGACTTACACCAATAAATTCTACTATTGGTTCGTACTTCCTAACCTTTTTTTAATCAAGAAAGAGAATTGAAAGGTTTGAGAACACAATTGTCTTCTATTTAGAGGATGCAACAGATACAACAATCCCAACCAACTTATCCTCAACACTTGTGGCCACACCAACCATCTATCCCACAATCTTTATCAATTTACCCATAACCTTTATTTCAACCTGCAGATCAGCTTGAAGCATTCCAAAAAATGTTTGGTAAATCTTCTGCACTTTTTACACCTGAAGAATATGCCCAAAAAACACAACCCCAAAAACCTTTACCTCGTCCTTTACTAGTAGAACCTCAACCCCCAGTTAAAGAATTAAAACAACCTTAAATGATGCTTGACCAACCAAATCCCATTACTCCTTTTTTTGACTAATCTTTCAAATACTATTAGTGCCACACCACTTCCTCTATTTATGAACACTTCAACCTCTCATACTGGTGAACCATATGTTCAAGATCCTGATAATATGCAAGGCGACTCAGTTCCTATCCCTTCTTACAATGCTCCTCCTCAACAACCACCTCCTCTACCTCCTCTTCTTTTCCATCAGCATCGAACTTATGTCTCATAAAACAAAAATTGTCATACTTTTGATGATGTTCCTCCTTCTCAGTGGAGAGACAGAATTCATGAAATGACTTTATGGTGTTTGGCTGAACTTCGAAAAGAATGATAAACTCTTAGGAGTGTTGTTGAACAATTTGTAGCTAGAATGATAGGATCCTTGCGAGAATGTGTTATGCTTTGGGAGAATATCGCCAAAGAACTCTATTAAATTCAGTCGATATTGATGCTTTTATTGGAATCATATATATCTAATTTTTGGGTGGATCTACCCATTTTGTAGATTAAGCTCGACAAAAATTCTTCCAGTTAAAATATTGTTCCTTTACAATAAGTAATTTGCAAAAGCATTTTGAAAATGCCATTAAATGGTACTACATCATTGGCAGAATGGATGATGTAAATCTTAAACAGGCATACATGAATTCTTTACCTGAAACATTGGGCAATGAAGTATTGTGAAAATTAGAACGAATAGGAAGTGTTCTTCTCAACACTTCTATTGAAGAACTTCACCATCTTTCCCTAGAATCTCTAGACAAACTCTGCAATTAATGGAATTTTTTCTCTGACTTCCAACAAACAGGAAAAAAGATTTTCAAATCATGTGACATAAGTGATCTCAAGATTAAGTGCCCTAGTTCTTGCAAAGATTGCTCTTTTAGATGCAAAAAAAAAACACCATTGTCGTTATCAGCAGCATGAATCTTCAAATACTTCTAAAAAATCTTTTTCTCACAAGAGGCACAAACGCAAAAGAAGTTTTTTTAGAAGACGCTCTTCTAAGAAGGCTAAAGGAGATCAATGTTATATCTGTGGAAAACAAGGACATTATGCTAAAGATTGCAGGAACAAAAAGAAGGAAAAAGTCCTTAATATGATTTCTCAGTTTCCTAGATATGATCCAAATGAGGATCTTGAATCAGCCTATTCTAAAACTGATGATGAATCACCTGACATAATTTTTGCCATAGATTACTCATCTAAGGATGAATCCTCTGACTCTGATTCTGAAATAACAAATGATTTTCATTTTCCTATTAATGGAATAGCTCTTTGTTTTGGATCAATCATAGTCTCAGTAATCCAAATTCAGTTGTTAGTGGACAAATATGCTAAACCCATGACAATTGCAACATTATTTGATACTGATACTGCTTCTTTAATTCTGAATCCTGTAATCCTTTCTGCTGAATATTGGCAAACTCATCACCAATCTTTTCAATCAGCAAATGGTGAAAGTATTACGACCCATTTGCTCACCAAGAAGATTTCCATTAAATTTTTCCTAGAATTGATCATTTCTCACAAAATGATTGGTTCTAGTCTTCCTGGAAGAGATGCCATTATCATGTGGGATATTATCCATGAACTTTGGTCCAAAGGGGTTTTCCTTACATCTGATGGTCTCATATTCAAGTCCTATTTTTTTCCTTATTTTGCACCAAGAAACTTTTATCTTCTGGATGTTTAATCTATTCAAGAACAACTTCTCTAGCAATGTTGTGCAGAATCTCATTCAGAATTTCTCACTAAATATGCTCAACCACTCTGGCAGAGATCATAATTCTTTATTTCTTTACCTTTCAAAAGGAACGAAGATATCATTCCAACCAAGGCTAGTCACTCTGGCATGAATCCAGAATATAAAGCACATATAGTAGCCGAACTTCAACAGCTATAGAAGGAAAGACTTATTGAACCTACAACTTCTTAATGGGCATGTCAAGCATTCTATGTAAACAAGAGAAGTTAACAAGTCCGAGGCAAATTGAGATTAGTAGTTAATTATAAACCACTAAATTCTTTCCTGACAGACATCAAATTTTTCCTTTCCCATATTAACTCACTGTCTCCTAATGTTGCAGATGCACAATTTTTTTTTTAAATTTGACCTGTAGGCAGGATTTTGGCAACTTGACATAAATCCTGAAGATTGGCATAAGACAACTTTCTGTATTCCAAATCATCATTTCTAATGAACAGTAATTCCTTTTGATCTTAAGACTGTCCCCTCTATATTTTAAAAGGCTATGATTAAAATCTTTCGGCTAATTCTGTCCAATGCTTTGGTTTACATTGATGATATACTTCTTTTTTCAAAGGATGAAGAATCTCATCAACAGTTGCTCCAACAATTCATGAATATTGTTAAATCTTATGAAGTGATGCTTTCTTCTAAGAAAATGATCCTTACTATCTCTCATATTAAATTTTTGGGTATGAAGATTGAGAATGACAATTACTCTCTTCAACCCCACATTGTAGAATAACTTCTTAAATTCCCTGATAACAATTTCACTATGAAGGAAGTTCAACAGTTCCTTGGAATTGTAAATTATATAAGTGTTTTTATTTCTTGACTTGCTTCAATCATTAGACCTTTACAGGATATGCTGAAAAAGAATCCTCCTCCATGGTCTTCTCCCCAGACAATAGCAGTCAAGGTCATCAAAGAAAAAGCACAAATACTTCCACCTCTCCAGATCCCTTCTTCTGAGGAAAAACGAATTCTTCAAACAAATGCTAGTGATCCCTTTTGGGCAGCAATTTTGTTAGAAGAAAAAAAAAAGGGGAAAAGAAATATTTGTGGCTAGAAAAATGGAACATTCAAACAGTCTGAACAACACTATCATTCCACTTTCAAAAAAGTCTTAACGGTAAAGCAAGGCATTGAGAAATTTCAATTTCATTTGATTGGTCATCACTTTTTAGTTGAAATGGATTGCACTACTTTTTCAAAAATTTTAGCTTTGAAGGCTAAAATAATTCCAAATCAACAGATCCTCCGTTGGGCAGAATGGTTCTCGTCTTATAACTTTGACGTCAAACACATTAGGGGAAAAAACAATGTCCTACCAGACATTCTTTCTAAACCACTTCATCATTCACCTCAACCTATTTCTATCATTTGTATTATAAACCCTAATTCAAATCCTTTACCTCTTTATAACTTGCCTCTAAAACTTTATTCCCTTATCAGAGATAAAACCATCAAAACTAGAGCCAAAGACTTAATGTTACAATACCTTTCCTCTGACCATTTAGAAACAAGGTCTTCACTCATTTGGCCCTTTGTCTGTTCATCCTGAATATCCTTTCAACACCTTATTTTGTTTTGACCCTCATGAAACTTTTACCAAAGAGCTCTTGTATTTTCTGTTCTATCTTTTAGAACAATACATAATTGGAATCCAGTTTCATGTTCAAACTACCCTAACCTGGCTAGAATCTTACCAGTTTGGACAAAGACAAGGAATTTCTTATCTTGACCAACAAGATGAATTGAAAAAGATTTTCATGGAATGGTTTCATCCATTGCCGTAGTGGATCAGCAAATTCCGCTTTTTGACTATCGAAAGTTCAAATATACGAACTAAGCAATTTGATCTCAGAATCATCTTTTATTTAAAAAGACATGGTATTTTCTTTCCTTCAGGAAGATATTAATATTTTTCCACAGTTCAAGAATATTCCATATATCCTTTTGACCTGGTCAGCAATTGGGAAGTTTATCCTAAAGAATTTTGCGAATTTCAAAGATAAATGTCTGAATTGAATATGACGATTCAACCTACTATTTGGCCAGCCATTCAAGATGAAGCTCATTGGGATTCAATTCCTAAAGACTTTTGTTATAAGCTTCAGGAAGATGCTCAAATATATTTTCATAAGTTTTTTCCTTCAGATGCAGCTACATCAGCAGATACTTCTGGTTCATTAGATCCGCATACATGGACTTCTCTTACTTTAGGAAGAACAACCCAGAGCTTAGGTCTTAATATTTGTTATCCAGACTTTACTTCTGAAGGCCAATAATTGAAAAGAAAATGGTCCGCTGAAAGTGCTTCTTATAAGCCCAATACATCTAGACCTGGTCCTTCCAAAAGACCCAACCCATCTACTGAATCATGTTCTTCCTCCAGGGCCTGTCTTGAGTTATCACTTTTACTGGATAGTTCACAGTTTGTTCCACCTTACTTTTTGGATTCCCAAGATTCTTATGAGTTGGAAAGTCAAGACCCAGTTTTATGGTGGAAAAGACTAAAGAGGCCTTTTGATCCAAATGACTCGGATGAGCCTGGTCCCGAATGCAATATGGGTACTCCATGATCAAAACAATCCATTATTATCTGTTGCTTTAAATAAAGTATGTCTGTGGCTTTATTAAAGTTTCTCTATTATTTTTTTGCTTTGTATTTTCCAGCCTGGATTGATCTCTTTTTTCTGTTTGCTTTAATCTCGTGATCAGTCAGAACATTTCATGAGCTCAGTACTGTTGTTATTTATCTTTTCCTTCCTCTTTATGTTATAAATAGAGGGTTTCTCTCCATTGTAAGATATCAGAAAAAATAATAAAATCTGTATTTGTTTTCTATCAACTTATTCTTCTAAATACTTTCTTTTTCTTTAGTAAGCTAAATATGCAATAACTTTTTTAGAAAAAATGAAAGTATGCTCTATGGTTGGCTTCTCATAAGGAACCCTTCATATCAAAACTCATTTCTTAGAACGTGATCCTATATGAATAGATATGCTTATTCAAATTAGATAATCATTAAGATCCATAAATTTTGATTTTTGTATTAAATTTAGAGATAAAGTGTTCTTGAAAAATATCTAAATGTGATTAAAATTCGAAATTATCTTCCCTTATTTAATATATTGTTATTAGGTTTTCTATATGTTTGTTATTATCATGGTTTGAACATATCCACAACAAATTTTGCTAATTCAAAGCAATGATTTGGTCGGTGAAGCTGTTTGGTTTAAAGTGACTTGACTGTCACCATCTTGACCTGACCTCCTAATACGTTTTCAAATCGTACAATAGAAGTGATCGCTTTGTGGCGCCATTTTACGTCAGTAGAACAATGACTGCAAAGGAGCCGTTTACAAAACGGTGTTGACACGGCGCAATTATAGCTCACTACTCTCAAACTAACTACTGCCGTGTAAGGACAAATGTGTTAAATTTTTGCATGTTTATGTTAAGTTCTAACAATGATATGATAAAAGGAAAACCATAGGTTAGAAAGCAAATAAATAAATAAAGTTAGAGAAGAAAAATAAATTTGCTTATTTAAACAAAGTTTTAGTGTGACATTTTAAAAACTGAATTGCAATTTTGTGAAAAATAAATGAAATAATATATAATATATAATAATTTGGTATTTTAACAGTATAATATTATAATCTTTATGCTCTTTTTGAAAGCAAACAAAAAAATCAATAAATTTGGAGAAAAATGCATTTGATTCTTTGCATATTTAACTCTAATTTTGTATTCTCCAATCCAAACACCATTTATTTTCCTAATGATACTTTGAGTGTCAATATCTTCAGAGAAACTAATAAAACTATACTTTTCCCTAAGTTTGCTAAGTCTTTTAGGAATGGACACATTATTAACCTTCCTATCCCACTTGAAAATCCTTCGAAGCTAAAAGTAGGCCAATTGGGCGGAATGTTTCCGACAAAGAGGTTGAATTGTGGATGATGATATTTAATGGTGTTAATATGTATAGGATTAAAGGGAGAGAGGTTGATGGGTTTGTTGAAATATAATTGGAAGGGTATAGAGTTATTAATGGAGATTTTTTTAACTTAAAAATTAAATGACTTCTCATTGAATTAAAAATAAAAATTAAGATCACTTAATAATTATAAATTAAAGTTTTATGATATCAATTACCAACAATGTAAAGACTATTGGTACACTTTATCCTATTAAATTGTGCACATGTTATATATATCCATTGAAGAGTTTAGGTAGAGAAATATTGAAGAACAATAGAGATATATACCGACATGGTGTAATGGAGGAGTCTTAATTAAGGACAAGTGATCCAAAACCAACACCACAGTTATCACCACTCCATATATAAAATGTGCGTTTTCTGTATATTTTTTTAAGTTACGGCTGAAAATGATTGGATTTCAATGCCTCATGCCCTCAATCGACAAGTCCATTTTTCAATATTTCCAAACCAATCACTTGGACCCATTGCAAAGACCACATATCCTATCTCCCCATTACAAAGATCACAAATCCTATCTTACTATTTTCATCGTCTTTCATACCTCAATTTCAAATAGTTCCACTTACTTATCTCTTTCAACCCTCATTGCTTATTGTTTAAAGTATTAATTATTAACATATATTTAACGTGAGACTAATTTTAACAGATTGATTGGCATATTATGAAGTTACAATTGAATATAAAACGCCTTGAAGTCTCTTTTTAATTATTTTTATAATTTATTGTTGCATTATCTTTACGATATAACTTATTTGTTAGAAATTTTATATTGAAAATATATAAAAATATTAATAGACATATAAATAATAAAATATTTACCATCCATATGATTAGTTCTAATTATTTTGGTAATAATTAACTCAAATCTAATTAAAAAGCTAAATTATTAAAAATTTGATATAATATAAAAGTAATTTTTTAGCTATTTATTTTCTTATGTATGAAACTCACAGATGTAAATTTTCATTCATGTTTGTCTGCAATGATAGTGCTTAGCTCTGTGCATTAAGCCAAAATATTAATAGGTATATAAGTAGTAAAGGTGAATCACACAAGTAGCTAGTTTTAGTCATTTTGATAATGATTGATCCAAATTTAATTATTAAAAATTTGATATACACGTAATATATTTTATTTTATTTTTTTTTATATAAAAAGAAAATAATATGTTCATCAAATTAATAATTAAAGAACTGCCTACATCATTCAGTTCAATTGTGGAGGTGGGTCGCTCTGATAGTAGGAACAATCGCAATAGATTCATAATTAATTACTTGATCACATTTCAGACAATGAAGATTTAATCACAGCCGAGGCATCAGCAAGTTGCTTGAAGTAATCTTGACGATAAGCCTCAATAAAGAGATCAGTAGCTTTTTTCAGTTTATGCAACTCAATTTGCAAGCAATTTTCCATTGCTATGATCCTATGGACTTATTCAAAGAAATGATCTAGAAGAGCAATCCATCATCCATGCTTCTTTGGCAAATTTGCAGAGATAAAAAAGAGGAAGAATTTCTCGATGAATAGCACTAAACCCCAGCTCACGAAGAATATCATTCCATCAAGCTTTTGGCAAGAGGTATAGTAAGAATTTGCCATCATCACTTGTAATAGTTTTGAGATTGTGATGTAGCATTAGCAACTATATGATCTTGGAGATCATAAATCTCTACAACAGGACGAAATAAGTAGGACCATTTTAGGTAAATGTTCTTATCAAGCTTTTCATGAACACAGTCTATGATGCTAACAATACAAGAATTGTTGAAGAAATTTTGGAAATTAATTAACCATTGATAATTTGAAAAGATCCAGCAATAGAAAAAAATAATAACGAAGGAAGAAAAATTACGAGGATAGAAGGGAAAAATTAAGATTTGATACCATTTTATGTTTGGGATTCTCTCTATATATATTATATATACATACAAGATTATTATTATTATTTCTTTTTGGAATTGAGGTAACTAGAAACTTGAACTTAGGTTTATTTACCAGCCGAGATACGCATCATTTTAGTAACTTGAAGAAATGCCCTACAATTATACTATATTTCATAGTGCTAAATGACACAATTTCGGCTCATTTAAAAAATCATATAAAAAATTAAGTATGAGGGGTGTTGTTAAAGAGCCAAGGCCCAGTTTAGAAAGGATGAGACGCCCAAGATAAAAGCAGATCAAATTTTTTTTTTTTAGGGAAATCAAAATATTATTAATTAATAATGAATTATATGAAACTCCAAAATAGGATTTGAAGAATCTTTTCAAACTTGAGAACTAACTACAGAACATGATAGGCGAGTAAAAACATGTGCCAACATATTTGCTTGCCTGTTTACAAAATGACATTCTTTTATTATAAAACCAAAATCAGAATAGTCAACTAATGAACTATTGATAGCATGGACAACCAATTCAGCATCACTCTCAATCAATAATTTAGTAACAGAGCAGCCCTTAAGCATGAGAGCACTTCCCTAATTGCCAGAGGCTCAGCTTCCTTTGGTAGACAACAACATGAAAGAGTAAAGGAAAGCCAACAACAAACTCACCATTTGAATCCCTAACCACTGCTCTAATGCCAATTCACAACTCATTTTGAAAGATGGCAGCATCAATATTGCAGATAAACCAGCCCCCCCAAGGTCTCCTCCACGACAAGGACTGAATCTGCTACTGCACCCCTCCTACTAGTTTTGTTCTCTAGAAAACCAGATCAAATTTATATCTAGAAAAAGCCAATTTGTCCAATAATATATTTTATTTCTTAAAACTCATGTAAACTTTATTTTTATAATGCTTTGAATACAGTGGAAAAAAAGTTTTAAGAAAATACTTCCAAAAACAGTTAACCTAAAATTGATCTTCTATTGAAATAAGCCCAACATAATGTTCCCCTGTATAAAGAAAAGAATTATCATAGGCTTGTTCTTCATGAAAAAGAATTCCATATTTAATGCTTAACATATCAAAATTTGTTAAAATGATTGCTCCAGCACACTGAAAATTTGTACACAACCATCAAATTTCTAATGGTACCAACATACATGGCAGCATATAATAAAAGCACCTAATTGCTCAAAATAACAAATAGACAAAAATTATTATATATTTTTTTCCACTTCTAAATTAACACCCTTTCTCCCAAAGTCGTTCAACTGATTTCCTAAGTTACATAGAAGACAACAAAATTATCTAAGCCCTTATACTGGATGTATACAATTTAAACAGCAGACTTATCCCCAAACTTCAGAATGATTAACCATTTACATTTCTCAACCTTGCAACCAGCTCATCCTGCACAAATGATGCAATTAATCAGTTAAAACAGATGCACAATGACAATTCTATTTCTGAAATTTATAATCAATCTATAACCATTAGCCTGTGCCCTATTTTGCTAGCACACATATATGTTACCAGAACATTACTAGATAGCAGCATACCGAGGCACAGCCTAGCGGTACGTGCGTATTCCCTTGGGTAATAGACCCAAAATCGATTTCCCCCTCCCTAATGCTCAAAAAAAAAAAAAAAACACATTACTAGATAGCAAAGAAATCCAGATTATCGCATGAGTTGTCTTTATACTTGCCTTCTTTCCTTTAGGTGAAAGGCCCAGCTCCTTTAGAAGGGCCCGAAGCCTTTCTACTGTCAAACTGTATAAGTCCCTATCAGATGCACGGCTATCAGAACCCTCTGCACACTCAAAAACATTTAAAATTTCAAAACAATGATAGACATGATAACCATATATTTGAACAGAAGCTATAGATACATGAAATTCGTCCAACATATAAAACAGATGTTACTGCATTTAGTCAGAGAAAACCCCTTGTACAGTTTCTTTTTAGTTATTTTACTAAGATCATCTTTAACCTAGTTTTTCCCCATGTATCTACAATGTTGTTGCTATTTACTGAAACTTGAATTGAAAATTTAATTCCATAAATAACAAGGACATTTGGTGCATGCTGGGTTCGTAGAAGCATGCTTAGAGACTAAATGATGATTAATATCACTAGAAGCAATGATTACGTAAAGACCAAAGTTACAAGAAAGCAAATAATTTGCAGACAAAGTCTTAAAGTGGATGACACAAAGAGCCTTTTCTTGGGGTAAAAAGATTGTTAATTGGTTTGGTGGTGGAAAAATAGGAAGGGGGCGGATAGATGGCCGGCAATGCAGAAAAAGATTACTGAAACTTACCTTGTCGAGAACCAATTTGACTATTGCTTCTCTTAGTTGAAGCCCTGCCATCCTGAACTCTGTCTGGAGCACTGGAAAAATAAGAGGCAACAAGCATTAAAGATATTTAACATAATCAATATATTCATGAATCATGAGCAAACAGGACTGTACCAACAAAGGAAGTTGACAGAAAATGAAAAAAGAGCAAACAATAAAAAAATAAAAATAAAAATAAAAAGCGAAAAAGGAGGGGTGGGGATCTAAAAAGCACAATATATATACATGAGTGTGTGTATAGTGTGAGTTAATACAAAAGGTAGAGCCTTGAGGCACATAACAAAACCATGAAATTCTTTGTACATGAAACCCAAAAACCATATTACAATAAACAGGCAACTACCACTGAAAGACAAGCATCCTCTTCTAACAAAGATGGAGAATATACCGCTTTCGAGAACCTTCAGCTGCAGCTAGCCCCTTTACATCCTTTGAACTGGATTCACCCTTTTGCTTTTTGAGCTGGAGCGATCTAATCAATATGTTTATTTGATTAGTCTTTATTTGTTGGCTCTCTGGACATACAAGTAAGAGAAAATCAGTTCTTCTGATTTAAAAATACACAATTTGATAAAAAAGGAGCAAAGTTTCGGAAGAATGGAAATCTAGTTATGCTACAGTTCAGAGAGAGAGAGAGAGAGATTAAGGATTCTCCCAATGCAATTGATAGAGTATAAACTTGGGACCATTTGCTTCCCAAGAACTAAAAATTTTGAAAAACTATGAAGTTGAAAACAGAGGTAGACCTGGAGGCAGTGTGTCGTGCTCACAGATATAGACTCGCATCCCACCCTGCATAAAAAATTACCATGTCAACAAAAAGTCAATGTGAAAGAGGAACGTAATCAGTTGAAAAGAAAAGGCAATGACCAGCTAAGTGAACTAAAATACATTATAACAGACAGTAATACCAAGAAAAGAAAATAACAAGAGAATATTGGCATAAACAATCCTTTGAAAATAGACCAACTACTCAAAAGAAATGAGTAAAACACACCAAATACTGCAGTCTGAAGTAAAAGCAAAGAATTTACACAAATGTAGGCGAAATCTTTCTCCCTAATCATCCTCAAATACTAATAATAAAGATAAAATCATGAAGCATACATATATACAATATACAGCACACAAAATAAAACCAAGATAAAGCAAATGAAGGTAAAATGTTATACTCTCTCCATCCACAAATAATGATACTTATTTCCTTTTTGGGAAGTCCAAAAACAAAAATAGTCTGCTTTCCTTTTCAAGTAAGTTTGTTATTGTATTTTCAAATATGCCTTTTAGTACACTTACAATTAATCATGTTTGTACTAGAATTTTATTGCTATAACAAGGGTAAAATAGTAAAAGAAACACAAGTTCTTAATCTTTCTGCCCAAAGGTACAAGTCAGCCAAAGAAGACTTGTTAATTGCTGGCTCTCTGTTCGAAATAGATACCTTCTTCAATCCCTTCTCTATCACTACTCTTCTCTATCACCTTTTCTTCATTCGAAGAATAACAGTCCCCAAAAGGTAGACGACATGTAGTTGAACCCTAAACCACACACTAACAAACATTTCCATACAAATTGCAATGTCATGGTAAAATGCCTTCAGCTTGAACCATTAAGAAGGAATAGACAGAAAGCAATCTCCCTTTCCATATGCAAAACCAAAACAATGAGATGTATATGAGCTTTAAAGTTCTTTAAGTTGAGATAGACAACTAACATTCTTCAGAATATAGTCATATATTAATGAAGCAACAGGGAAACAGAGGAATAAAAGATTAGCTGCATCAAAAGCTTCCCCACTAATGAGTGGGAGATATGATGTGCATTGACATCTAGCTTGATAATCATCAACCCTTGAAAATGATCCATTCCATTAAGAGGACAAAGTTTTGTGCTCAACATTGTTCATACGAGTCTTGACTCGATAATAGGCAAATTGAATGTGACCAGAAAAATACTAATTACACTGATTGAGACTCAAAATCCACATCCTCTTTAGGTATAAATAAGTTGGTTTTTATCACTAAAGCAGATAGGATAACTTAGAGAGGTCAGAGGATCGCCGTGTTCAATGTGTAAAAAACTGAAATATTTTGGTCGATGCATTTAAAATCAAATCCAAAACACAATATAATACCCAGCAATGACATTACAACAGTCTGCTACTACACTATAAGTATGAACGTTTAACATGTAAGTGTCAGTCTCACACATGACATTTGGATGCAACCTCTGAAGCAAGGCACAGTAGTATCCGCCACCCAGCAAAAATTGGCAAAAAATTCATGCCAAACGGATAATTTATTTGACCATACAAAATAATTAACATATAGCAGTGGTGATTATAATTCTAATTGCAGAATAGCCCAAAACTTACTTCTAATTTGGGGAAAAGGATCAAATGCTTATTTATTCAATATCAAACCGCAAATAAGTCAAATTACTGGTTTTACTTCAATTTTGCTACATTTAGTCAGCATTCAAACAGGGAATTACTAAAAAAAAAATTAAAATAATAATAATTAATTCAGAAAAGAAGAGCATTGAAGAAGAGGAGAGAAAAGATTCACCGGATTTGAAGAGAGGACGGTGGAGGACAAGATGCCAGAAGAAGGAAGGTTAGCGAGGAATTTGGAAGCGCTAGTAGTCGTTGGATTTGAATCGGACGGCAGAGAAGACGAACCCTCCATGGCGCTGAATAAAACCCTTGCTAGGTATAGAAAGAAAAGAGCGAGACCAAATTTATTTATTTATTAGTGCTGTGAGTATATAGCACAAACAAATCCAAGACTTGAGCATCCCACTTGGCTATATCTTCGGGTGAGTGGGCCTTCTAGTTAGCTCAATCAGCATCCCACTTGGCTATTTCAGTGTTTGGTTGCTTAGAAATCGGAAGAAAAATAAAACATAATTAAATTTCTCACAGTAAAATAACTTAATTATTTAAGGAATAAGAATGAATTCATTTTTTTTTTCCAAAACATATAATTCATTGATATATTAAAAACAGTTACAACATGTCCTATAACTAGGGAACCTGAGCATAAAAATTAGAATAAAGTTATAAATTCATGGCATTTTTAGTATTAGCTATTTAATTATATTTTCATTTGATATAATGAAAATAATAATTTATAAATTGTATTATTAAATGAGAAATGTCAAGCAAAATGCATTTATATTATTGTGATAAAATAATTAATCTTTGTGCAGTATTAATAATATTCAAGACATTATTTTTAAAAATTATATATTTATGAACAGTAACCTTTAAAACCAACGTTTATCTTTGAAGGGTATAAACTAAAAATTTTAAAGAATGATCCTTTATAATAATAACACAACTGTCTAAATTTATAGCATCAAAATTATACAAGGGGATTTTCACACCATATTGGAACTGATTGATCTATCTTCCAAGTTACTCATAGATGATTGATGCTCATCATAATATTGAACACCTGAAAAGCTTCATAATGGGCATTAGTTAGATATATATAAAATATCTTTAGAACTTCAATCGTCAAATTAAAATATCAAATGGTTCCTAATCTTCCAAAGTTGACACATGATGTACATCAATATCAAAATCAAGGTATAAAACTATGTCCTGGAATAAGAGAAGACCGCCAATGGGATATAAAGAATGCAATCATTAATGTCCCATTTAGCTTCAGTGTATCTCACAAAAGCCCATAGCGTAACAAAATTTTGGACTATAAAGCCCAAACAGTCTCTTTACCACACACAGAATCAGTGATTCAAAAGGAGAATCAAGACAAGGTTTTGAGCTAAGAATACCGACAAGACGACAACTACTTGATAACTAGTGATGAGCAGCCACGTGTTAGACGCAAGTCAACAATTAAAATGGCCCAGGGGAGGGTGCGCGCGGATTAAGTTACTGATGTGCTAAAAACACGTTAATTTTTTAGAATTTAATAAATTTTTATAATTTTTTTTTTTATAAATTATAATATTATAATATATATTATAATAAATTTAATGATATATTTTTTTATATGAAATAAAAATTAAATAAATTTTAAAAATATAATATAAATTTATTAAATTTAATGATCTAAATTTAACATATTTTTAGATTTATTTAATTTTTATTTTATATAAAAAAAATGTTATTAAATTTTTTATAATAAATATTATAATATTATAATTTTTCAAATTTTTTTAAAAAATTTGAATTTTAAAATCAAGGAGTTACACGCTAGTCTCTCAACCCGGTGCGCAAAGCACGCTGTAGCTTACATTAGAATGGCCGCCAATAAGAATCGGATAAGAGGTGTCTTTCTCAAAAAGTTGACAATAGAACTGTTGGATAAGCACAAAGCTGAGTATTCTTAAAAAGCCTTTGACTATTCCTCTCCATCATTAACTATGCACCACTCAATCATGACCTTCCACGCGTCCCTTGAATCAATTTGATAGCCTTGATCGAGTATGGAATGTGGGAAAGAGTGAGATCCATTGTAGAGGATAAAAAAACCTTATTCAAATAATTTTTTAAAAAGATCTCAATCGTTGTTTATATTTGTCATTTTCGAAGCTTACTAGTGATAGTGTAAGTGCTAAAGCAACGCAGAGAGGGAAAGAGAGAGTTTGTTGACGGAGTTGGTGAAGATGGCGACGATTCAGGTGGTAAGAAGAGAGGGTGAGGTGGCTGTGACGGCGGCGCAGGAGGGAAGTCCAAGGAGTCCGGAGGCTAATTTGGGGATGAAAGTGGAGGATTTATGGGATATAATGGAGCCACAATTGACTCCTAATGAGAAGCTCAACGCTTGCTTCGAGAGTATACCCGTGTACGCTTTTCCTTCTGCACCTTCCTCTCAAGGTTTGTTTGTGTTGCTTAATTGATCAATCGTAGGGAAAATGGATCAATTTGTGTTTGATCGGTGTTTTATCAATTGATTATTTTTATATATAGTGGTGGAGATAAAATCAGACACGAGTCTAGCAGACGCAGTGAAAATATTAGCAGATAATAAAATATTAAGTGCCCCAGTGGTGGATGTTGATGCACCTGAGGATGCTACTTGGATGGACCGATACCTCGGAGTTATCGAGTTTGCTGGAATCGCTGTCTGGATTTTGCATCAGGTTAGCGTGCCAACAAAACTAGTTTTGTATTACTTGTATAACTTGTATTAGAAATTTTACGAAAAAGAAATAAATTTTTTGTTTATTGATTCTGTTATTCATTTTTCCATCATAGGAAAAACTAAAAAGAGAGACTTTTTATATGTTTTTAATCCTTGACAAGCAGCTTCTGTTAAGGGAGATAGTGATATATAGAAAACCAGTTTTCTCAAGAAAAATAAAAAAAAAAATGCTGGAAAGTTTTTGTATTTCAAGTTTGGGACATTGGGAAACTTAAATAGAAACCAGAGAATTCCACTTTACTTTTTTCCATTGAAAAATTAACCCACTTTTCTTGAAATTAATGTACCCTTGATTTCCTTCATACTGTTGATGTCATTTGGCAGGGCTCATTATGCTTTTATTGTGATAATAAGAGAAAGTTTAGATTTTAAATTATCTTGTTCTGGTTTGATAAATTGAAGGGATAAACTGATATTTTTTGGTATACTGATAATTTGATTTAGTCTACTGAAAACAACATTTTATGTTATGGGCAGTCAGACCCCACATCTCCAAGGAAGGAAAGGCCTGGTACAGCTCTTACAATGGCTGCTAATGGATTGACTAATGCTGCAGAGCTCGGGACCTTAAGTCCTGAAGATGCTTCGGCAACTTCTGGAAGCTTTTTTGAGGCTTTGACTTCTTCTGAATTCTATAAGAACGCAAAGGTTTTACTTCATTCATTATGATAACTCAATTTTTTCTAATTCTTGATCCTGTGCTATTTTTCAATTTCTAAATTCTGTGAACAAAAAAAGGCTCTAAATTTGGAGCATACAGGTTCGGGACATCTCAGGGTCATTCCGGTGGGCACCATTTCTTGCTTTACAGAAATCAAACACCTTTTTGACGATGCTTTTGTTGCTTTCTAAATACAAAATGAAGAGTGTTCCTGTGGTTGATCTGGGTGAAGGTAAGATTGATAACATTATCACCCAGTCTGCTGTTATTCATATGTTAGCAGAATGTGCTGGGCTTCAATGGTTCGAAAGCTGGGGAACCAAGAAACTTTCAGACATCGGTCTTCCTTCCATGACCCCAAATCACATTGTCAAGGTGTGTGGCCCTTCTCAGTTACTGTGTTCTTGTTCCTTCTGCGGGTTTGAGGTGATTTCCATGCATTCATTGTAATTCTTTGGTCAGTGTGTTAATATTTTGTAATTTACACAAAATGAATGTATCATTCTGTGTTCTGCATCTGCTTGCTGGGTTTACATTTTAGAGTTTCACGCTAGCTGCTGCTGGTTCAATCAAATCAATCTTTTCCCTAGTCATGTGGATTAGCAGAACCTACCACCGTCGTGCATCCCAAAACCTAGCTTTGGTATAGTGCTTCATGTTGACAGGAACTTTGCAGCCTCTTACTGTTTTTAGGCCATTAAGCTTTTCTTCCTGTCTTCCGCTAGTTCTTTAGAAGGTTAATGATAGTCTTTCTAATGGTCACCTGATTTCGTTTAGGTGTACGAGGAAGAACCAGTGCTCCAGGCATTCAAGCTAATGAGAAAAAAGAGAATTGGCGCGATACCTGTTGTTGAAAGTGATGGTAGAAAGGCGATCGGCAATATAAGTATAAGAGATGTTCAATTCCTGTTAACTGCACCAGAGATATACCGTGATTATAGGTTTGCAACTTCATCTTATATCAGCATTGTGCTTAGTTTTATAATCCATTATTATAACACTTTGTGTTTGATAATTGAAATAATAACTAGTTTGCAATATGTCCAACTGTATTATTATGCAAAATTTATAACGAGCTTGTTAATAATAATGGCCAGTTCTTAGAACCGAATTTTGTGCTGCTGTAGCTATGACTCCATATGGAAGTGGCAGAGAGTTTTGTTGTATATAAAATCCCACTTTTTATACTGATATATAGTTGAACAGCATAAGCATTCATGTTTTACTTGATACATAGTGAACCTTCTAGACAATTGGTCTGTTTAGGTTACATACTTGTGGTAATGCTAGGTTTCCGTTGTAGTGTTCAAATTCTGTAAGAATTAAATGCCTAGAGACTTCAGAACTTGGCTAACAGTGGTGAGGCCAGAAAATTTTGAGGGCTAGGGAATGGAGGGAGGGAGATGGGGAGAAGGGATGATTTTTGGGGGGTGAGGGGGTGGGCTGTTGCCTCTGAAATCATGAGGGGCCAAGGGCCAGCCGCTCTTTGTTGGCTCCGCAAGTGTTTTCGACTAAGATGAATTGATGCTATAGCATTCTTGGAAATATATTTGGTGATTGTGCAAGGGGTTTGGGGTTTATGAGATAACTACATTAGTTAGTGATTCCTTGAATAAAATCCATAGGAGCGCACTTTGGTACTAACCAATCTTTTTCTCATTCTGGTATACTCGTGTGACTTGTTTGGATACGGACAGGTCTATAACAGCAAAGAACTTCTTGACGGCAGTTAGAAGCTACTTGAAGGAGCATTGTGAAATCTCACCAATGTTGAATGGCATGATAACATGCACTAAGGACCACACTATTAAAGAGTTGATCCTGAAACTTGATTCTGAAAAAATCCATCGTGTATACGTGGTGGATGATGCTGGGAATCTGGAAGGAGTGATCACATTGAGGGACATCATCTCTAGGCTTGTGCATGAGCCCCGTGGCTACTTTGGTGATTTCTTTGATGGAGTGTTGCCTCTACCCCAAAACAGTAGAGTCTAAGAGGTATCAGCAATGATTGTCTGGTCAGTGATCATTCCCTTATGATTGACCATATTCTTCAAATGATATCTGCTAATCTTCTTTGGATTGTCTGATAGCAAGAAAATGCAGTGATTGTAACATAATTGAGTGCCCATGCAATTAGTTTTCCTCCTACTTTGATGGGGTTCCTTTGTCTGTATATCTTGATGTATCTACAAACTGAATGTGAGCTCCTTTGGTTTAGAATAATTCAAATAAGTAGGACGTCTTTTATCTAATTCTTGTCAATTTGAATGCTGAAGGTGAAATTAGAAAGTTATGTTTCTCCTATTCCAAATACACATCCTGGCTTGTTTCTCTGTGGATACCTTATAGGATACATGATTGATATTTAGACTCGTTTAATAAAGGTTAAAGAGAAATGGTCTCCCTTTAATGAGCTCCACTCCGAGTCTACAAATTCAAAATCTTCTAAATCTTTTCATAAATATGAAATTAACCTTAAAATTATGGTATGTATTAAATTAAATGACGACTTTGGATAGTGAAAATTATATATATTTATAAATATGATATTAAAATTATATTTATAAATTTAAATGATGATAGTACAAAAGAATCCTAATTCTAGCCCTCTGCACTGCCAGAGTATTGGTGTTAAGATTATACCTGAGTTGGTTTGGGTGGATAAAGAGTAATATGTCAAACCAAATCAGACTCTTCAGTTTCAGAAATACTCATTCTAAAATCAAAATAAAAAGAGGTTAGATTAATGGTTTCACATTGAGCGGGTTGAGTATAATTTACTTCTTATCTCCTCTTAAGGATATAAAAAATTAAATTTGGGTGGATTGAAAATATTTTTTATATATAAAAAATTGAATTTGGACGAGAAAAATGAAATTTTTTTTATAAATTAATTTTTTTTTTTTTTTTGATAATTCAGACCTACTGAGCCATAAGGTAATTTTATTCCACCTTCTCTTATTAAAGATTTTCTCTCCAGAATCAAAAAGATAAATTTTCTTCAAAATTCATTCAACTCCAAGCTTTTAATTTAACATTTGAGAGTTTTTATCAAGTCAAAGACTTGACCTTCTTATGGAGTTAGGGATGGATCTATATTGAACCAAGGGGGCAGGGACTTCCCTTGAATTTTTAAACTTTTTTGTTAAATTACAATTTAATCAATGAAATTTATAAAATTACTTAAATGGTTTTTTAATTTAAAAAATTAATTTTTTAATATCTGATAAAGTATTATATAGTCTTATTTTCTTTCACTTTTTTTTTTCTTTTATTTTATTTTTTAATAATATTGTAATTATTTTTTTATTATTTTTAATTAAAATATATATATGATGTTTTTTATTATTTTTATATTTTTAAATAAATTTATTTTATTATCATAATATTTATTTTTAAAATTTTTAAGTTGATCTGCACACGAGAAATGCCCCCTTTCTAAAGTTTCTGCGCCCGCCTATACATGCAGCGTGTTCATCTTGCGTGCTGAAAATTTCACTTATAAGTTCAAACACACCCAGCTAGAGGTCCCTTCCAATTAGCTTAATCAAGCTATGATCAAATACTAAGCAACAAGACAACCTATATTCATGTTCCACAAAGGTTCAGACAAGTTATCCAATTCCAAGCGAACCCAATGTGGGAGTAAAATAGATCCACGGTTATTCTAATGTTATAACTACAACTTCTTGCTTGTTTCCTTAAACCTACAAATCAAAATCAAACTGCCAATTTCTGCTTGGCAAGGCAGCATATTACCAAGAGCTCAAAAATGCAACAGAGGATTCTAATAGGAAACATTAGGGATAAGAAATTGGACCCTTCGACAAGGCTTTGGTTTTTCTTTAAACTTTTTTTATAATTCGAAAAACATTTAAACCCCACAAATCCATGGCCTGGTTTAAACCTACAAATAAATCTTAATCCCCATAAAACATTTTACTGGGGCCATGACACAAGAGGCAAAGAGACCAACCGACCATAAAATTTAAACCTATATATAACCATAATCAAAGGCTATTTCACTAATCTATAAAGGCGAAAATTCATCATATTTAATGTTTTAAATATTTAGCTATTTTATTAAATTTTTCATACTATTATATTTTTGTAGATCTCAATTAAAATTTATAAAATTTTTTATTATCTTTTTATTGGAAACTTAACCTATATATGTTTTATTTATTAATATTTAAATTTAATTAAATAATAATAATTTGAATATATTAAAATATTTTAAAAAAATATAAATAAAAAAGATAATCAAAATTGATGCACAACAATGACAGCAAATCCACTGGAACGATCCATCTAGTGGGTGAACAGTGGCTTCATGGCTAGACAAACATTTGATGTAACTTGTCTAGATTTAGTCACTAAAACTCGAGCTATGGAAAAAGTAAACCTTAACTTTTGGTCCTTTTTAATTGATGCCTCTGGCTTTCAGTGCCAGACATTAGCACGTTCTTTAGTCACGTTTATTAGGAAGCATGAGGGTCTGATGCTTCAGTTGCTCAGGAACATCGTGCCCTCATTAGGTGGAGTTCAGGCAACAGACAAAACCCGAACCAGAACCCCAATTTAATGGGGTTTCACAATACAAATCATGATAATATGGTTTCGTCAACATTTACTCGAAAACCCCTTTAAGTTTTCACCTAATACACTCGTCAGTCCTTACTGTTCTAAAAATAAATTATTTAATCCATCTGAATATCAAGAGTTATAGAGAGGAAACGTGTATCAAACTTTATGATTTCTTTCCAGTTCCACACACACACACACACAACCACAAAGACCAAATATTTTAATCATCTGTAGATACCTTAATGCCGAATCACAAATAAAACACAGCTAATTTGCAATTATCACAACACTACTTAAAAATAAATTGGCCAGAAGATTAAATTATCATCTCAATGCTCTAAATTTATATTTCACTCGTTTGAATATTACTTGCAACCATTTATCTGCGCAGTAGCTTACCCTCATATTACATTAACCAATGATTATCAGGTTTAACAAGGAACACAGCTTAAATTAAGGTACAAATTTCCTATGACTTTATGCTTGTATTTCTAAGCCATAATAAATTGTGATAAAATGCCAGGCTGCTAAAATTCACTCACTTGAGTATAATATTCTACAAAATGAAGCAATTAGTACATATATGCTCCCTAAGCCTTCTGAAGACCAAAAAAGAACAGCTTCAGAAACTGCTAAAAACTTGAATGAGTGGCTTCAAGAGGAGGCCAATACATACATAGACCTGGAAAATGAATTGAGTAATGGATGGAATGCATGCAAATTTCTGATCATCTCCATGATATCTCTTTCATCGTTGATATTGTATACTTTTCTCAACATTTACAAGCTATTAAAACCCCATCTTCGGCTGAAAAAGCTAGAAGTAGCTCATCAATTATCAGCAGCAACCTCCTAAAAGATTTATCCAAAATGTGGAATGAAAGCATCATGCACGGATGATATGCAGTCATCATTAGTCAGACAAGTGTTAGTATCAAAACCAGTTAACAAAATCAAGAAGTAAAAAATCAACAGCTCTAACTTAATAAGCTCCACAATCAACTCCATATATAAATAATCATAAGTATATAACCCCAAAGACAGAAAATATCTACTCTGATTAATTTATCAGTCAGCAAAAAAGCAGAATAGGAATATTATACAAAAATGAAAAAGCAAAAATTAATGAAGAAAAGACATGATACAATAGAGAACCTGCACATTACAAACCTACAGTGTTAAAAAAAAAATAGAATAAAGAATAAAATAAAATAAAAAAAAGACCAAGGTGTTCACCAACAATTGTCAAGGTCATCGTTTCATTGTCAATCAGCAATTAATTCCAGTAAGGTTCAGAGTGTTAACAGTTACTATTCCCAGTTAAAGACTCAGTCCTTCAGACAATATAAGACAATCATTAATAGAAGCCCAGATTCAAATTTCATTGTTTTGAAACTTCTTTATCGTGTGGAACAAAACATTTTGAGAACCTACTTAATTTTATCCCTTGTTGAACTGTTTTTTGTTAGGAAGAAGAAAGATACATTGGGTTTAGAATGTCCATACAATTTTTTGTTCTCTCACAGATAGTAAAATACATTGCCCCATCATTTGGAAACTGGTAAGACAAATATTCTCAACAAGAATCTAAATGTTAAGAGACCATTATCGATGAGTCTCTACTCAAAATCAAGGGACCAATTGGAAAGTAAAATTTTCTCTGATTGCGTCCTGCTACACAGGCATCTTTCAAGAATTTAGATAAACAATGAAATATTGGAATAGTAAAGTAAAACACAAAACATGCCACACAGAGAATAGCCTACGAGATTTTTAGATAAGTATAGCCCCCAAAAGCTTGATGTGATTCATGACAATAAAATACATGAACCAGGGAAAAAATCCAAATTAGAAAAAAAAAATTATGGTATTTAATACATGTACAACGCTTAATATATAAGTAGCACTGTTTAACTATTGAAGAAACCTGTGTTTAAACATTAACACCAGTAAAATACAAAGCATATCATTCACATACATTAAATAGACGAACATTGTTCCTTCTAATCCTTGATGAGAGCACATGCTTACCTGTTGCAAGAGTCCTGTATCCTACTAGCTTTTTCTTCTCAGGTGGTGAAGAACAAGAGGTGTCCCCTCAAACAAATCTAGCAAATAATTCTCTAAATCCTCTGCTGTGTACTTTATGTATTTCCCAGCATGTCTACCGCTTTCTAGCTGACTCCCAAACCTTCCAAGAAATGCACGGTATGCTGGGATAACCTTTACAGATACAGATATCCGAAGCTCTTCACGAAGCTGAGGTTCTGGGACCTTCCAACCTGTCTGAATTCTATAAATTTCCTCAAAGCATGCATTGAAATTCTTGAACCTGTCCTTCAAAGCCACTTTAGAGGCATTACTGGAGCTCCCACCAATCCCTTCATCCTTCAAACAAGACAAGGCCTTACTCCAAGCAGCCCTAAGATAAGCTGTAGCATATTGGCGTATTTTGCCCCGGCGTTTGCGAACCCACTGATCTCCCACAAGCTTGATTAGTTCTGAGTCCTTGACCTTCTGCACTATGTACAGAATATTATTCATCAGAAATATATATTGCATAGCTCCATCTTCATACAGTCTCGACTTCTCCTCAAGATTGAACTCCAGAGTTGATAACAAGGCTAGCAATCTCCTTGCTATAGGAGTTGTGCTCTCTTCACCATCATTTTGCAAATTATTGGATTCATCCTCATCGTTCTCCAGGAGGGAATTCAACGTACCACTATAATCCACAATCAATTTCACATAATTCATCACATATCGAGTAAGTGGATGAATCTCTCCATTAAGCATAGGCTTCTTAGAAGTTTCGCTCCGCACAGCATTCTCAAATTCTGCAAAAGTCCCTTTTGCAGCTTCTCCCAATCCAACCACCACTCCCTTGGCCTCGCTACACACAAACTCATCTGTAACCATGCCCTGCAAATCTGGCAAAACATCAGCCAATGCGTCATACATATCCAAAATCCTAAACAGCTTCTCTGAGGACCTCCTGGCAATAGCAACTGCCTCTCCAAAATTTAACAATTGCATCACACACCCTTTTGCAGTCTCATTAAAACAAATTTCCTTAGCCGAATCAGACCCACTGAAAATGTAATCACAAAGCCTCTTCTCTCCAGTCAAAAGAACCCTGACCCCAATCTTAACAGCTTGTATCCATTTCTTCATTTTCTCATCCAAAGTTTTCCAATCAATTTTTTGCACCTCTTCTATACTCAATTTCTCAACTCCCAAAATCACCAAACACTCATCCAAAGCATCTCTGCGAACATTACTATAAACCTGAACGCATTCCTTTTCATAACCGGATCGAATCATCCTTTCAGCAATCACTCTCAGGTCCTCCACAGCCTCGCTATTTATCAAATCCACAGATAAATCATCACCCAAACTCCCTCCTCTCTCATGAAAACAAGTGCTTTCATTATCAATCTCTCCAAAACTCTCAAATCCTTCAGCAATTTCCCCTTCACTGGATACAAAAGATAGCGAAACACGCCTGATGGATCCGTATAACCGCTCGGAATCAAGCGGTACCGTATTCCTAATCAAAAGGTGACGAAACTCTTCCTCCAGCCTCGACATAGCGACCTGAACAGCTGTCTCAGCCCTCTCAATAGTCTCGTTATCAGACCGGACAGACAAGTTATCCAACAAGTCGAGAATTTCATCAACAGCAGTCAGATATTTAGCAGCCTCAGCAGGATCCTCTTCCCAAGAAGGAGCAGAGTGGCGGGCGGAATCCCAACCGAAAATAATCTCCTCGGCGGCATCCAATCGAGACTGCGATTTAGAAGATTCCTCTTTGATCAAATCGGTTATATTAGATAACCGGTTATCAAAACTGGAGAAGATCAGAAGCATATCTTCTCTGACGTCCTTCGGTGTGTTGAGACTCTTGACAATCTGTTGCGCTGTGGCCATCACCCGATCGTCCGCCCCGCCGCCGAGACTGGTGGTCGTAGTGGTGGCCATTTCGTTTTCGTTAGCAATTTTTTAGGGTTTTTGGTATTTTGGTAGGGAAATTTAGGGATTAAGATTGGAGGATAGAAATGGATTAAAAATTTTCCGGCAACGACGATAGCATCATGGCCATTAATAAAAAAAATTCAGGGATTATGCAAGCAAAGCAGGAGAGTAAGGGACTGTTTGGCCGGCTAGCGTTTTTTGTAAAGAGATTGGGCAGATGAAGGGGTTGAAGACTGACAAGTCTTGACAAAAAGAAAAGGTCATGACCATGGAAATCAAGACCCATTTGCTCCTTTTTCATTCTCTACAGTTATTCTCCTACGGTTCTCTTCTCTATATTGGATTTGGGCCTCCCTCTTTTAGTTAGCCCCATCTAATTATTGGGCCAATGGGCCCATCTGTCCAAATTAAATCGGATTGAGCTGAGAAATAAAGTAATTAAATCGGATTGAGCTGAGAAATAAAGTAATTAAATCAAAATTTTGATTTTTTTATAACTTGTTTATATATTAGTATTGTATTTATTGTGTCCATCATATCTTCCTTGCATTTATATATATGAAGATATTTTTTAACAGTTCAAATTTTTTATTTTTTTATTTTCTGTGGTATCTCATATTTTTTTTATGTATTTTTTTTATTAATTTTTTAAAATATTTTTAATAATCGTGACGGATAAAAAAAATAAAATTATCTAAATATAAAAAAAAGCACATATAATTAAAATTATTTTTTAGAGGGTGGAAGATAAAGGTTAGATAAATTAAATGATGATGAAATTGACTGAGTCTGTTGATGACAAATGCAGGAAACTAACTGATTGTACTTTGGTCTTGAAATTTCAGAGTCTTGACTGTGATGACTAATGAGTCTTCTTGCTTTATCCTTATTTTGGCGTAAAAAATCAATTAATTAGTCAAGTTCTAATCAATGACCAAAAACCTTTTGAAAATGTAGATTAGTGATAGGGTTTCATTTTCGTATTAAAAATGTGTTCATGCTCCCTGCCCTCATTTAGTCTTTCTTTCGTTACTTTCAAGAATATTTTCCAAAGATTTTGAGAATGACAAATTTCATTCATTTTAATGCTAGTTGATCAATTCAATTACAATTTTTTCTAAGGTTAACTAAAAAAATTACAAAATTTTACTAAAATTATAAATTTTATAGAATATTTTAATTTTAATAAATTGATACATAAACTTTTAATTTTTAGCAAAATTTGTATCTAATCTAATTTTGACGGCAGTTAAAAATGTCGTGATAATTTTTATAAATATTTTTTATCATGTCAACATATGATATAACAAAAAAAATTAATTAATTAATAGTAATAATATTATTATTATATATTATTCTATTATTTATTAATATTAAATATTATTATATATATATATATAAATATTTTGATGTAGACAATAATAATAATAATATAGAAATTAATATTTTCTTTAATTTAATATATTTCTATTCCATTTTATTTTTATTTTTATATATTAACATAATTTAATATATTTTATTTTAATTATTTAACTATTTAAATCAATAATATATGTAAAGTCCATTTATTAAAATCTATTTAAATTATGGAGGCGTTTGATTAATTTTTAACAATCTCTTAATGAATAATCTCTTAATCAATAAGAGATTGTGATCATTTATTAAAAATATTATAACTTCTTAACAGTTCTAAATTATTCAGACTTTTAAATTATTCAAACTACTTAACTATGAAGAGGTATTCAACTCTTAATTATCAAATACAATATTTACTTCATTTATGTATTTTTTATATTGTATAAAATAAAAAAAATATATAGAATATAAATATCTATAAAAATAAATATCTATAATAAATCAATCTATCTATATAAAATATATAGAAATTAGAAATATATTAATATTAATTAATATAATATTAAATAATTTAAATAATATTAATAAAATAATATTTAATATTAATAAATAATAAAAATAATATATAATAATATTACTAAATTATTTTTTTCAAATGCAAAAAATATTAATAAAAAATTATCACATCAATTCTAACGGCCAAAATCTAATCAGAATCCAATTAAATATAAATTTTGTCAAAAATTACAAATTTATATACCAATTAATAAAAATTAAAATATTATACAAAATTTATAATTTTGGTGAAATTTTATATTTTTTTATAATTAATCTTTTTTTCTAAATAATAAACTTACAAAAATTATACAAATAAACATATAACTATCCAATGAATTTGAAATTGAATAGTGATTATTTATAAAAATGGGCATATGAAAAAGACAAATAATATACTTATATATGATATATACGTGTATATTAAAGCCAAATTTAGTTAAGAAAATGAGGGTTATAAGATGTTTAATCAAAAGATCATGTCAAAAAAATTATTAAGATAATTTTAAAGGTGATGATATTGCGACAGCTAAAATAATTATTTTCACAATCTATTAAATGTGTTAATTTTCCTTATCTCTTTTTTTTTTTTTTTTTCTTTCTTTCTTACTATTTGTGGGATTATTTTTATTTACTCTTTTTTCTTTATTTTTCATGCAAAACATCTTTTATGTATTTACTACCTCTCACTTTATTTTTCTTATTCTCTAATATAGAAGTCATAATATGCTATTTATTTATTTTTTATCTTTTTTCTTGTGCCCTATAAATTATCATAATTTAAATTTCGACTTACATATATATTACATATGTAATGCCAAATTATTAAATAATATGAATAAAAATTAAAAATTAAATTCAATATGAATACGAATTGAATTTAAAAGGGTTAATTATTATTTCTTTCTTGTTTAATGATTCAATACACTAAATCTCTCATGACCTTTTAAAAATATATTAACTCCTCTCTTACAAATGTCACAATATAGTACTAAATATTTTCAGCTAATTTTATTATTAGTCAACTCTAAAATGATTAATAAGGGCAGTAAAAAAATAAAAATATTCTTATTCTTTATTTTTAATTAATTACATTCTATTTTTACTTTAAAAAAAATATTTTTTGGTTAAAAAATGCAATTTCATATTTTTTGAAAATAAAAAATATTTTACTTATTTTTTATTTTTTATTTTATCAAAAAATATGAAAATGAATTTTGTAGCCCTAAAAAATATTTTTTATATAAAAAATAGAACATAATTAATTAAAAATAAAGAGTAAAAATATTTTTTTAATATAATTAATTAAAAATAAAAGGTAAAAATATTTTTTTTTTATTTTTTATTGTTTTTGTTGACTATTTTATGATTGATTAACGATAAATTTAGACGGAATGAAATACTAATATAATGAAACATTCGTAAAAAATAATTTATATATTTTTAAAAAATCAAGAGAATTTAATGTATTAAATCATTTTACAAAAAAAAAAAATAATTAACCCAATTTAAAACCTCTAAAATCTTCTATTCTCATGTTTATTTTTATTACTAGACCAATATTTCATGGGATAATTTACTTTATGTTTAGATTACCAATAATATAAAGTCGAATCAGGAACATAAATTAAAAACAATGGTTTGTTTCAATTAATGCCATACATTGCAAAATAAAAATAAAAAAGAAATGAGAAAAACCAAGGACGTCTTTTTATCTAATTGAATTACACGAGGCGAGTCGCAGTCTCTCCAAAAACTTCAAACCCCAGTTTCTGCAATTCTGAGCTACAATCTGAGGATTATTTTTAAGTGTGTCCATTGTACCATCCTAATTTTAATTATCTATTAAAATGGATTAATCTTTTTAAATATTGGGATGGAGAATCATTTACCTTTTGCTTAAAAGATATATATTTTATATTACGTGGTGCTGCTAAAATGAATTGTTAACACATGAAAATCAAGTAATCGGTTAGGAAGTTATAATAATTGATGCGTGTGAAAGATGTGCAATGGTCAACTCAACCTGTCCTATTATTTTCATTGAAAAATGACAAAAACCCCAATTAGCAACATTTGCTGATCCAACCAAAAATTAGCTGCTAAGAAGAAGAAGGAGAAGATAGAATGGTTCTTCATTTGTCAATTCAGATTCCTTACCTAACATGGTTTATGGTATTTTTTATTTATTTATATCTAAGAGTCTTTTTTTTTTTTTATTAAATGGGGTTGTGGATTCTAAATTCAGCATAACCTCAATTAATTAATATCATTACAATTCATAGATTTTATTAATTAAAAAATATAAATTAATTAATAAATTAATAATTTATTAACTAAAAAAATATTCATAATTTAATAA
The DNA here is from genome assembly GCA_948193065.1 of Aleurites moluccanus. Lineage (NCBI taxonomy): Eukaryota > Viridiplantae > Streptophyta > Magnoliopsida > Malpighiales > Euphorbiaceae > Aleurites > Aleurites moluccanus. The sequence continues at coordinate 92,033 of CANXYC010704457.1, forward strand.
ATATAATATTTAATTAACTAAAAATTCATTATATTTTATCAATTTTATAATTATTTCAATATAAATTAAATGATCTGAATAATAAAATATATGATAAATTAAATATGAATTAATTGAAATGAAAAAAAAAAAGTGATTCATTAGATATAAATTAAATAAATTGAATAGAACAATATATAATAAACTAATATAAATTAAATTATTTTAAAAAAATATATGGGTATAATTATATAGATTTATAAAATAGTGTTTGGAGTCATATTTTAATAAAATTTTAAAGTATTATTAATAAATTATTAATTTATAATATGAATGATATTATATAATTATGTAAGAATTTTTAGAAAATTATTAATTTATTAAAATTATTAATTTAATTTATTAATTTAAGTTGAAAAAAAATTATTATATATTAAAAATTATTAATTTATTGAGTGTTAATTTATATAGACTACACTGTAAAACTAAATTAAAGGTGGAGGAAATTTGTGAAATGAGCAATATGTATAGAAGATTATTTAATTGATTTCAACAATCTTAGTTTCTATGGAGTGCGATGAAACTGTGTATGGAAAAAAGAAAGATTAATTATTATTATCTTTTATTGAATGATTTAATATATTATATTTTTTTTAATATTTTAAAAATATATTAATTATTTTTTGATAAATATCTTTTTATATTAATATATCATTCCTTATAATTTTATTGTTAGTCAATTTTAAAATGGCTAATAAAAACTGTAAAAAGATAAAAATATTTTTACCATTTATTTTTAATTAATAAAAAAATTATTTTTATATTTTTTGATAAATTTGAAAATAAAAAATAAATAAAAATATTTTTTAAAAAATATTTTTTATTTTTAAAAAATAATTTAAGATGAAATTAAATTATTGCTTCTTAAATTTTTTTAATATAAATAAAAAATTCATTTTCATATTTTTGATGAATTTGAAAATAAGAAGTAAAAATATTTTTTATTTGTTATTTTTATTTTCAAATTTTTTATTTTTAAAGTTATCAAAAAATATAAAAATATATTTTTTAATCCTAAATTTTTTTTAAAGCAAAAATAAAATATAATTAATTAAAAATAAAAGATAAGAGTATTTTTTATTTTTTAATTATTTTTGTTAATTATTTTAAAATTGACTAATAATAAAATTAGATATAAAAATCTAATAATATATTGTGATATTTATTAAAAAAAATTAATATATTTTTAAAAAATAAAAAAAAAATTAATATATTAAATTATTTTACATGAAAAAAATGGTAATTAATTAAAAAAAAATTCCAATGCAACTGAACCATCATGTTTTGAATACAACCTAGGAAGTCGCGTTAGAATGTTGTGCCCCCAATAGTCATACAAATGCAAAGCAAAACTTTCATTTCTTTCAACTATCCAGCTAATTTTAGTTACTACAACGTCATGCCATGAGGTTTCCTTAAGCAAAATAGATTTCAAGCACAAACTATGCGATAACATTGTGCGGCATATTAGGACTATTAAACTAGAGTCTGTAACTTAATAATTTGACAATAATTCAAATCAAAATAAAAACGAGAATAATTAAATAATTATTTTAAATTTTAAAGATAATTATAAGACCTAGTTTGACAAAATAACTTTTCATATGAAAAAAAGTTATATTTCTAAAAGTGATATTTTCAAAATCAATTAACTGTATGTTTGTGTTTAGTAAAATATAATATAAAAATTATTTATAAACTCATAAAAATATTTTTGTTCATTAATTTTTTAAAATCAACTACGCGTTTAATCTAAAATTCAGTTATCTTGAAAAGTTTCAATCTATAACTTATCCAAATAATTGAATTTTAACTATCCAGATAATTATTTTTATTAATTTTGATATTTACCAAACACTATAAACCGAATTAAAATCAGTTTCTTATAAAAAAAAATTATTTTTTTCTTTTTTATAAACTGTGTCAAACGGGCACTCAGTGATATACTGGAAAGAATACTGATAAGAGGCAGAATTACCTGCTGCAACGCAGGGGCCACAAACCCCCAAGTCCATAAAGAAATTCAAATACACATTTTTTTTTTTTTTAATTTGAGCCCTTTAATAATATAAATAGCTTCCCACAACAAATTGTAGTTTTTCTTTTCTTTTATTGCTTTGTTTTGCCAAAAGCCCATATATGAAGAAGTTGTTTTAGCTAAAACAAACAGCTTTGCAGTTGCAAATTCGCACCACATACGTCGCATTTTTTTTTTTCTTTCAAAAATAATTAATTTGATATTATACTTATATCTTAGTATGAAATATAGATATATACATGTGAAATTACAGTTTGATATATTAGATTTAATATTTTTTAGTTTGACCCCAAAATTATAATTCTAGTTCCGGCCCATGACAATGATCAAAATCCAGAAGATGAAGACTTATTAAACCTGTTACAACATTGTATACGCATTTATGTTGGCCAAAGAAAGAGCATGACAATAGTGAGATACCAAGGAAAACCCAGATTACGTGAACAAAAATACAACAGATTATTCCCAGTAAAGAAGTCCTAACCTCCAGCAGCGACATCATTACCAAATTTTCCATCAACAAATACACTAAACAAATTTAACTCCTTTTTGAGCAATCTAATGGACCGAGGAAAGTTTAAATGGAACCCAGCATCAGTAAAAATAAACTAAAGATACCCACTTTACTAAAGGAGTAAGAACGTACAGGGTCGAGGTTGGTGTCCTTTTGGAGCTGAAGCATCTCGTGGATGACATGGCGGTGGGCAGAATCGAGACCAGTCTTTCGGGTTCCCCAGAGAGCTTGAAGAATATACTGCACCTACTCCTTAGTTTGCTCTCACAAGTAGCAGCAAATGACCCAAAAATGAATGCTCCATCTATTGTTGTATTTATCAATTCATATACAGTATTTGTCCACAGCAGGTAATTGAGGATTTCTCTTTCTCGCCCTAATTAACTGCAACTATATAAAATTAATGCGCTGTTTCGATTTATCTGCCTCTCCTTTTTATTTTTATTTTTCTCTTTCCAAATAAAGAAAAGCAACAATAAACTCTTTATTTTCACTTATTCAAACAAAGGGTTAAAGTTACAATAATCAATAGTTTTGACTTGACTCAGCTTCAAACCTTGAAGGCTAATTGACCAAACAAAAACTATTATGGTACAGACAACAATGCTTAAAACTATAACATTAAGCTGTTAACTGCTTGTGGCATTGCAGTATCTACTATCTACGATCTAGAATGCCACATTGGTCGTGTCCGTCTGCTCAGGCCAATGCTCTTCTACATTTAGAAGTGTTCCCAGATGCATCATCAATGCCACCATGAAAATGATTAGACTTCCGTGTATTGGGAAACCTTTCCTGTTGCTGTGTAGTATTTCCTGTGATGCACAAGGCCTAATGACAATCCCAAGAATACTGATATTGGAAAATAATAATAATGCCAAGTGGAATTATAGCACAAGGGAAAAAAAATGAAATGAATTTTATTACACGGAAAACCACTTAAGACTTGAAAAGTGGTTTTATATTCATTACCTGCATAAATTAAAGTTGCAACTTATGGTTATATCACTATTGAATAGAACTATGAACAAAAATTTGTTGACAAAGTTTCAGTCCTCACAACACGACTTTACTATCACCAGTAGTCCCTGCAAAAGAACAACTCCCATCTTTGAAATGATGGAATCTGCTGGCATCTTTCACCACAATTTCCCTCCTGGTAACCATAGCTATCAAGTTTGTGATAGTCTCTACAAAGCCGACAGCCCTGAACCACTTGCAAGGGTGCCCAATATGGGGTATTGATCAGCCCAAAAGCAACTGCCGGTTTCTCCCTATGGTGTGATAATACACGCTGTTTCTTGTTCATCTACATCAGGAAGCAAACCATACTTAGAAATCTCTTTCATCAAGTCATCCACTTTTTGATAGATCTCCTTTCTCTGGGTGTGGCATTTATCTCCAAACTGGAAAACATGTGCCTGTTTCTCAACTTCAATCCAGTTGGATGCTGGAAGAATTCTCAAACCCTTTCTTTGTAATATCTGGACGACAGAATCATTTTCCTTTAACTTGCCAGAACTGTTGTATATATTCAGAAGCACAACGTCGTTATTAAGCTTCTCTAGTTCCATTCCATAAAGTTTCTCAGCTGCAGATTTTCCAAGCTCCAGGTTCTCATGGACCCGACAAGCTGTTAATAGGGATGCCCACATATTTGCAGTAGCTTGAAAGGAGCACCACTTATCAATGCAAAAGAGGCCTTCTCTACCTATTAACTCAATCATACATGCATAGTGAATTATCCGGGGCTTTACCTTGTAATCTCTGCCCATAGCTTGAAAAATTTCCCGCCCATGCTTGATAAACCAGAATAGCTACAAGCAGATAAAACAGCAAGCAAAGTGACATGGTTGGGTCTCATCCTTTCTTGAAGCATCTGCTCAAACAAGTCAATTGCCTCATCTCCACTACCATGATTACCATATCCAGCAATCAGCACGTTCCAGGAGATGACATTCTTGCAAGGCATCTTGTCAAAAACACGCTGAGCATTTTCTATTCTTCCCCATTTGCTATATACAATATCCGATCCAAAACCATGATGAATTAGAGCAGCACGGGCTTGCTTAGCTTACTCCAAAGAAGCTAATCTTGCACATATTCTCACTATTATAGAAAATGTGAAGTGGTCCATTCTAACACCAGAATCCCGCATATCATGATACGTCTAAAGCTTCCTCACTATAGCCATGAAGTGCATAACCTGCAATGATAGTATTCCACAGCATTGCAGTTTTCTCAGGCATTTCATCAAAGACACGATGAGCATCTTCAATGCTACCACACTTGCTATACATATCAATCAGAGCACAAGAAACAAAAATATCATCCTCTATTCCCATCTTCAAAGTGCTTGAATGTAACTGTCTACCTGAAGAAATCAATCCCAACCCAGCAGACGCTTGGATCATGGTGGCAAATGTGCGATACCCAGCATCAGAAAACTCCTCCCACATAAATGCTTCCATATACTCCTTTATTTCCACAAGCCCGTGTTCTAAGGTACCAAATTCCTCTCAGGCATTTTATCAAATCATTTACGCGCATGGATCATCGTCCCACATTCACTTGTGTAGGCAGTATTCTGTTTCTCATATACTGATCAGGTTCAAAACCATTACTCAAGTAACTAAACACTTTCTTCACTCCTGAGATGTATCTTAACCCTATACACGCACAGACTAAAGCATCATATGTGCTATTATCCACACCAAATCCACCATTAATTTCGAAGATCTCAAACAACTCAAGTGTATAAATTTAGGCTAAGCTAAAATATAATCATAGTTAAAAATTAGAACTAACCATTAATTAATTACACTTTAAATCCATATATACTCTATATGATTTGACCATCTTTTCAACGTGGAATTTTTATTTTTATATCTCAACATGCAGTCCTTTGATCTAGTGAATAACACCCGATTTTATTCAATAGATTTTTTCATTTTCTTCTAGGCTTTTTTTTTTTTTGCACTGATTATATAAGAGAATGAAGGAAAATGAAATAAAAGAAATAAATAGAATTTTAATTTTCTTGGTACTGTTTAAATCTTTTATTTATAAAAAGGGAGTATTTTTATAACTTCAATTTACACTTTTTTTTTTACTACATATTTCCTTTCATTTCTCTACAATATAGAGAAAATTTTTTTACTACTAAAAATTAAATAATAAAATTTAATTTTCTCTCATTTCATTTCTTTTTCTTTCTTTATTAGCTAACCAAACAATGAAAATTTTTTCCATTTCTATTCTTTTCTTTTCTTTTCTGTTCGTTTCCATCAAAAATTTTTTCCATTTCTATTCTTTTCTTTTCTTTTCTTTTCTGTTCGTTTCCATCAAAACAAACACAGCCCTATCCAATAAAGTTTTCTGTTTAAAAGCTTTGTGATCAGAGATGGAGGAAGGCAAGTTACAATTACTCTTAATTTGATCAAATGAGATATTCTGGTAACGCAATAATGGAATCTCCATACTCTAAAAAAAATTAAATCCAAAACCAATGAACTGGAGAAAAACTCATTGTAGCTACATCTGAAAGACAGAGACAGGAAACTGTGCAAGGATAATAGACCTTCGAGTTCGTCTTCTCTTGTTCATTTGAGAGCAGAGCATATGTTGGTTTCATAACATAGCATAGAAATATCCGCCTTTTGAGTAGTTGTGGCAGACTGGCAGTTACAAACAAAGGCAGCCATATTTCAGCCAACCATCTCACAAAAACGGTGCGTTTTAATACTCGCTGCTGCATTTTCCATCGTTTCTTGGTGCCTAAAAATGGAGTTCTTTTTTGAAAAAAAAAAAAAAATTCTTGCAGGTGAGAGCATTTTCTTGGGCCCAGGATAAACAGATGGCACCACACGATCTCCGCCGTCCGTTCAAGAGAGCAACGATCTCCGATCAGCAGAGGCGGAGGGACCTGACGCTGAAGCGACAAGCTCAGAGCCGCCGGGATGCTCAACAACAAGCTCGGTGCTTAGCCTCCACTGTCCTCACTCTCCAATCCCAAAACACCCAACCCGAACAGGAGCCAGACGTCGAATTCGAACTCGAACCCGAATCTCCACCCGATCTCCAGCCTGAACAAGATGAATCTGGAGCTTCATCAAAGGATCTCGACGTCCGTGATGCATCGAAACTCAAAGGAGTGGAGGCTCGCAAGTGGTTCGCAAGGCAGCTAATGCTACCAGAGTGGATGATCGACGTCCCCGATTGCTTGGCCCAAGACTGGTCAGTTCTCTATCGTTCAATCCCCTCCCTTCTTTCTCTCTCTTTTAGATGGTATCTTTACTTTACAGTGATTGCTTCGTGTAGGTATGTATTAGCGAGGCCAGCCGGAAAACGATGCTTTGTTGTTTCTTCTAATGGAACCACAGTTAGTAGGCAAAGGAATGGGTTTATTTTGCATCGATTCCCGTCTGCTTTACCAAATGGAGCGAAAACTAGAGATGTATTGGGGCCTTCTCAATCTTACTGTATACTGGATTGTGTATTCCATGAGGTATAAAATTCTTAGCGCTGATCGTAGACTCTGCATTTCTGTGTTTGTAATTTTAATTAATTAATTATTTTTTGGTTGTTTTATCTGGTTGCAGCCTGATCAAACCTATTATGTGATAGATATGGTATGCTGGAGGGGTTACTCTCTTTATGACTGTACTGCTGAGTTCAGATTTTTTTGGTTGAACTCCAAGCTTGGAGAGACTGGGGCTTGTAATCCTCCTTCATTTTACCATAAATACAGATTCAGTACGGTTCCCATTTACAACTGTGACCAAAGTGGTGTGTGGTCTGCATATACAGGAGCAGTGCCTTATGTTAAGGATGGTTTATTGTTCTATAACAAGTAAGACATTTTGCCTCGATTATAATTTTTGTTTCTTACTTCTCTTCTCTTGTTGCTATTGTCTGGGATACTTTAGGACAGGTGTTGTTACTTTTGTACCCTGTTTTCAGTTTTAGAAGAAAACCCAATTTGGAGGAAGAAATGTTTTTTTAGACTGCAGGTTTCAATTATGGGCTGAGCTGCTTTCCAGCATTTCAAAGGGTGAAGATATACTGTTTTTCATAAAAGTGGGCCTGACACCTGCTGCAATGCTAGCAGGTGCCCATCTTTTGGCTTTCTGTCCCGTGCTCAAGTTAAGGAATAGGCCCTTGGTGTGATTTAAAGAAATCATATATTGTTTAGGAATACAGAGTAGCCTGTTCCTTTGTGGTTTCATTAATACATTTGCAGTAATTAAATATGTAACTCGTGCATCTATCAAGAAGTATCATAATCAGGGGTGGAACCATTCATGTCTTCACAGGGGCCACCGCCCCCAGGCAATATATATATATATATATATATATATATATATTCCTTTCTAACAAGTGCTTCCAACAATAAAAATTGGCCCCCCAAAACTAAATTAAGCCCATATTAATTACTCAATATATAAGTAAGCCGATAGCTTGTTTTTAACTATTTTTTTTTTTTTTAAAAAAAAAAGGCCATAGCCCTTTGATCATGGATAACTTATATGTTTGGATCAAATGAATTTTTATTTTTTTATATCTATTAGGAAATTTGAATTTCCTTTTGTTCTCTCTTTGATTATGGATAATTTGTTAATGTTTAGATCAAATGAGTTTTTTTTTTATCCAAAACTCCAATTTGATTGTTGGATTGGAATTTCCTTTTATTATATATTTATATTGTATTTGACACATTTGATGTTTAATGAAATTATTAATACATATGATAAATATTTGTATTCATAAATTTTGGTCAATTATATTTGGCCCCCTCAAGTATAAACTTCTAGTTCCGCCCCTGATCATAATGTTTTGTTCAATTTGCAATTTGATTTGTCCTTTCAGCAATTGTTAGGCATGTCACCATCGTATGGAAAATATAGATTAGAAATGGTTCTTTAAAGACTTCATGATACCTATTTTTTAGGGAGTATTATCATACTTGGGGCTACTTAATGATAAAACCTTTTCTGTGAAGAGCTTTTAATTTTAAATATGTTTCTTTATCAGTTAAAAGTGTTCTGAAGTAAGAAAGGTGTCTAGTTTATATAAAGAACATGCTTGTGGGCTTATGATGCTGATTTTAAATTTCTAGGTTTAGTATGCTGGGTCCTTTTGAGTCAGTATGCTGGTTATGAGCATTTATTCAGCTAGACATCTTAATTGGATTGGCATTCGTGTAAGATAGACTTGCAATTTTGTTGTCTATGTCAAATGGGTTTGATGAGTCATGGATGATTTAGTTGGAACACTATATTTCTTTAGTGTTCGTAGATGACCTGTTCATCTTTATCTTGAAGCGATGCATTTCTTCTGCATTGTTTTTCTTCCCTGGCATACTCACTATCATACTGCAAATGTATATGCCTATTTGAGGATGCTTTAGTTGAACTTTGATTGGTCCAACATATCTTTTACAGTTTATCATATAAAAGCTTCTCTGATGATGATCACGTTGATTCTCTGTCAGGCATGCACACTATCAAACTGGAAATACACCACTAGCACTAGTCTGGAAAGATGAGAACTGTAGTCAGTATGTCATTGACACAGATAGTAAAGGGCAGGTTCCAAGCCAACAACAGGTATTTATAGTTACCTTACGTATGAACCTGTTCTCTTGTGTTTATTAAACCTTTTTTTATGGGTCTTAGGATTAGTTGATGCCTATATTGCCTATATTGTTGGAATAACCAGGTAGTTTTGGAGCTACAAGATGATGGAAAATTGATTACATCAGATGATCCTCCTGTGGTATTTGGCTGCTTGAATTTGGATTTTATTCAAAAGGTATGATCTATACAAGCACTTTTGTTAGGCTCAAGAATCATAGAACCTAAACCGGAGAGTTTGGATGAGAAGAAAATTAAGAGAGAAAGAGAGAGAATGATAGGGAAAGAGAAAAGAAAATTCCAATACAAGAGAGAGAGAGAGAGAGAGAGAAGTAGCATACTTTGTTGTTGATTAATGAATGTAACCACTGTTTGTTACACCTTATTTATTTATTGATCTGAGTTACCAACTAGTTAGCTAAGTTGCACGGAAACTTCTAAAGGTCGAAGCTTCTGTGTCGGACATGTTTCGAACACCAAAACCTCTTGGAAACATTTGTGTAACTTAAAAAAAAATTTCCATTATTATTTATTTATTTATTTATTTATTTTAATTTTGAAAACTCATAGGAAAGTTTAAGAATTCTTGAAGAAACTTGTAGGACAGTTGAGAGGTATATTTTAATTAATAAAAAACTAATTTGGAAAGGAAATAAAAAATTAGAAGGAACAGGGAATAGCCTAATAGAAAAACACATCTTAACATATTTTTATTCTTTTTCTTTCTTGATGCCTACAATTCTGCACTATCAATTCTTGTTACCACTCTATATAACTTATGAAATTCAATTGTAACATAGGAATCAAAAGACATTTGAATAATTATACCTTTTTATATATACAAAATATATATTTTATATATATTTTTATGTAACATTTACCCAGGGTTTTATCCTATAATTTTAGAAATTGGTCTATCCTCGTGTCTATCGTGTCGTGTTACATATCCCCTTTCCATTTCCATGCAACCTAGCTAGTCAGTTGCAAAACTGACTTCTACCAGCTGGCTTACTAACATTTGACCTGTTATTTACTGATGACTTCTAACAACTTCTTGTATGGTTTGCATTTTTTTTTACTTGCTTTGTTTCCTCTCTCTTTCTCTCTTAACATGATAATTTCTTTATCATTTCAAACTTTATTCTTTCCAACTCTTATAGACAGGGCTGCAATCAGGAAATCTTCTACGTTTTGCTATTAGTGAAGGAGGGTTGAGTTTTGTGGATGGAAAAATTGAGAAGGCCGATATACATTATATGGGCAAGGTCAACCGGTCACGTGCTTTTGCGGACAGTTACTCCAAGGTTAGTAGGAAAATACACATTCTGTACTGCACAATGAAATCTTTGATCTCAGGTAGTGATCTTAATGATCACAATAGACACCAGAAACCTTAATACTCTTCGAGGGTAAGTACGAATTTATCCTAATAAGCCTATGTATTGCTTTATAGGGCAGCTATTTATTGCTTATATCGAAGAAAGAGGAGAATCAGCTCATCAGCTATTGATAAATAAATTTTAAAAAAAATATATATAATCAACTAATAGCACTGTTCAATTCTTTTGTGCCATTTAAGTATTTGAGAAATTGTTGGAATTCTATGGAAGAGGAATATAATCCCTTGTACTGTGCCTAAAATGTAGTTAATGCTACATGATAAAAATAAACTGGCAAAGTAGGAGAAATATGGGGTTTAGTTTCAGAGTTCCATTTTCTCTTGTGCTTTGTTGTTGTTATTTGGAGAACTGCTCGGGGAATAAAAAATGGACAATATATCCAGTGGCCTGTTTGTGCGCTTGGCTAATGTGTTGTGTTTTCATATAATAGTTTTGTTTGAATTTTACGGGTGGCTGTCATTACTGGCTTACTTGACTAGTGTTGAAATTTAAACTTGTAGGTTATGTTCCAGCACACTGTTCGCCATTCTCCTTTAAAAATTGATGATCTGCTAGAATCCATTAGATCATCAGACGATCAACAAAACAAACCTTGTGAAGTTGAGATGAGTGGTTAATGGTTATTGTTAGTGATGAGATGTCTTGCTCCTTACAAACCGAGTTATCCAGTTCGGTACAAGATTGTTAAGCAGGTTTCCATCAGTGGCTTTCAAGAAATCATTCTATCAATGATCTGCCTTTCACTCGTAGGATTTGAATTGGAACTAATCCTCGGCTATAGAGTTTTTGAATGTATCTATTTAGCAACTCGTGTAACCCTACACTATGCCAGCTAATACAAGCCTGTAACAGCTTTTTACGATATTTTTGGGTACATATTTGAAGTGTCTTCTTGATTCAAGTTGAAGCCTACTTGAAACTCAGGCATGTATTTGCACAAGAGAATTCGTGAATTTTATGGAATTTGAAACTGCTATTTACACTTGCTGCAATACTAAATAGTCCATGCAAGCCATAAGAAGGCATAAATCACATTAAATAAAATATATATTGTTTTGGAATGAAGACAATCAGAAAAAAAAAAGTCGTTCACATTTGGTAAGCCGCCTGAAAATAGTGCAAAGGAAAAAATTTGCCTGCTGATTTCTCAGCAGAAATTTCGAAGTATTTTGGCCAGTGTCTGTGTATTGTTAACTGGAATGATTTGCATACTTAATACTGAAACAATGATATCAAGACAACAGAAAATTAGAGCCCATAAAACCTACAGCTAGCCTTCAATTTAAGCCAATAACACAAATCATATATTATAAATTGTGCATACCTTTATTGGTGCTACACAAATATATGGAGTTTCCCTCCAGAACCGTTTAATGGTGTACATATGGATGAGATGCTAATATTTTCTTTTGTTTTTCTTTATCACATGAATAGAGCGACTCAACTTGAATTTTGAATTTATATCCAAAATTTCCTTTACTTAATTATCGTAGACTTATATTTTTTAGCACGATTATATTGAAAAAAAAAAAAAACTTTTAAATCTAATTTCATTTCAACTTGAAATTAATTTATAAATATTTTTTTTTCCTTTTTTCTGAAATTGATGGAATTCTGAGTCCCAAGTGAAAATTCAAACTCTTGTAATTTACATAATTGGCATAAAACGTTAATGGCGTTGATGTTTGCGTCATTAAAGATAAAAAAAAATAGTATAAATATTACACGAATAGTTAGAAGATCAAATCAGAAGACACCTTATAAGACATTATCAATACACAAGGACACCTTGCAACTAATGCACAATACTTTCTTCTTACACTGATACAAGAAGACAGACTTATCGAAGTTCTACAATTGGCATGGCTAACGGCTAAATCCAACGAAGTCATGTACGCTGGTGGCCAATGTACTAGTGTTTACATATATTCTGGACTAAGATAAGAGGAGCAAAAAAATTGCGGAAATACTGCCATCAAAATGGTGCCAATAAATGGTTGGGGAGCACCAGCCACCAGCAACGTAAAATAATGAAGACGAGACGTCAGAAAATTTTCTGAAAGCTTAAATTGGACCAAAACATCAAACAACCATTCAGTGTCACTGAAGATAAAAGATGAATCTATAATTAGAAAAACAAGAACTGCAAGGAAGTATGTAAAATAACACAAAATCCCTTTATATATCCCTAAGCAGCAGCATGACCCTCCTCTGCAGCAGCTTCAAATGTCTGGCCAGCAATAAGCTCTGGGACATCATCATCATCATCCTCCTCCTCTTGGCCTGCAGCTGCAGTAGCACCGGGCACCTGCTTCTGTATCTGCTCAGCTAACTTCTTCAGGTTGTCCAGGTTATCAGGACCTATAGATCAAGAGTTGAGTTGGACAACATTCAAGTATTGATTAAAATTTAGACAATCATTACACAGCAAATTGGAAGGTGCTTACCCAAATGGCCAAGGACTTGAGGGAGAATATCCTGCAATTCTGAAGGAAATTGAAAGAAAAATTCAATACCGTATCTCAAGCATTGTACACGCAGAAGAGAAGAAAAACCATCATGGCTAATCTAAGTAACAAAAGAAATAATTATTTATTGTTTGCAGGGAGGTAAAAGCAATAGAGCAATACTCTTAGTCTGTGGAGAGCCACTAACAACCCATGTATTGGCAGCAATGGATGCTTGAACTGAAATTAGAATTCAAAAGCCTATTAACTCTATAAAATAAGGGTGAAAGATGTGAATAAATCTATCCAATTACAGAAGTCAGGCTTCACCTTTGGGGTTTACAAACTGAATAACTATGTCATCCTTGAATATATTGACTTCCTCTATTGCAGGAATAGCATTCACTCCTATTCTCTTCAATGTGCTCTGAAGCCTTTTATCATCTGTAGTCGTAGTCTTGTGGACAGCCTTCTTCTTTCTGTCGTTAGGGCCAAAAAATTTTAAAAAAATTTCAGACTGAAGTACTACCACAAATTCAATGTGTCAAAGTACAATAGAAAAAGTCAAGGGCTAACAGAAATTGTATCTGAAATCCAATAAAAATTCAGTAACAATTTCATGTATTGCTATGGATCAACCAAGGGCAACAGAAAATCCTTGTTTGAATCGACCCATTATGTTATTCAGCTACACTGTTGCACGGGAAATAAAAACTTACATCTATCTTTTTTTTTTTTTTTTTTCCTACTTGTAAAACTTCATATTGGATATTAGATAAATTCCAGTGAAAAAGAATAGTTTTAATAGTTTCCCACCTTCTCATGCTGCCCTTCCCACCAGTGCGAACTGCACCAGCCATCTTCATAAGCCTCTCCCTATTCATCTGCATAAAACAAAAACGTAATATAGATAACTACAGGATTAAAAACACATGAAGATAGCATTAAAAAAATGAACCTCTATATAAATATAACCACTAAAGTACATGGACTAACTGTTTATTACATAAAATCCTTCCAGTTTCTGACCATGCAACATTGAAAACATTCTTCCCAATAAATGAATTTCTCATTCAGAAAAGGGCATATGTAAAACTCATTATTAAAAACGAAAACAACACAAAATCAAAAGTCTAGCCATAGTATCAAAATCTGTTGAGAAATTTTTAAAACTTGATCCTCAAAAACCAAACAAACACGATATTATCATTTACAATCAAAATTAATCTTTTTTTAGCCCCAAATTAAAATAAATTTCTCACTTACTCCTGTGAACCCTAAATTTCAAAATCCATTATTTTTACAAAACTAATTTCATGATTAGACGAAGAATTTCTACCAACAAAAGAAGAAAAAGAAGCTCACCTTTTTTATTTTGAAGATTATTTTACAAGTTCTTGTCGGAGGGGCCGACGCTCTGGAGGCTCGGCGATATTTGCTTTAAGGAACAGATTTGAATAATGAAACTCTAGGGCTTTTAGATCCAACGGTGAAAGACTAAATGAGAGTTTGAGTTTTATCCAATGGTTAGGAAAATAAGAAACATGGACAGTTTAGATCAGTTATTTTAATTATTCTTTAAGAAAAATTTCTATTACATTTCATTAAGACAATAAGTAAACCCTATAAATCAATGAATAAGGCTATATTTGTATAGATAGAAATGAATGGAAAGGAAAAGAAAAGGAAAGAAAATAATTATAATTTTTTTTATTTGATTAGTTAAGAAAATAGAGAAAATATATATATATATATATTTTCATTTAAATTTTAGTATAAAATAAAATTTATCTTCAGAAAAGTTAAAAATTAAAAATATAAGAAATAAAAATTATAAAAATACACTTATTTTATTTCTCATTATTTCTTTTTCATAAAATTAGAATGATAAATATTTTTTTTTTATTATGTAAATAAAATATCAAAATAATATAAAGAAAATTATTATTTTTTTCTCTTCATTTCTCTTGTGTTTAATTTTCCTTCGTTTCCCTGCATAATTAATGCATCAAAGTGAAACAGGGAAAATAATAATTACAAGAGATTGCAAACTTCTTCATACTTTAGATTTATAAATTTTATTAATGAAATATAAACATATTAAAGCTAAGTAAAAAAAGAGGCATTAAAAACTTCCAAAAAATCAGTAGTTTGAAATATCAATTTTATAACTTTTAAAGTATTTTTATTCTTTTTAATGAAATAAATTCAATATAAATAAATTTAAAAAATTAAATTAAATATCTAATAATCAATATTTCAAATGTAATCAATATGAACAGTTAACCAATGTGGAACAAGTAATTAATTAATGATACAAAGTACAACCACAAATTAAAAGTATAACCACGGTTATTAAAATCGGACTGGTTGATCGAATTAAAAAATTAAAAACTGAACTAAGAATCAAATTAGTTAGTTCACTTTTACTCGTCTTTGAAAAATTAAATCAAAAATCGATGAACCGATTGATTAACCAGTAAATTATTCTAACTAAATTAATTTTTTCGATTCGGACGGATTAATTTTTTTATTTTTATTTCTTAAATTTTGATTGGCACCATTTTGAGATAAAAAAAATTAAGAGAAAATTAATAGTTTCATTTAAATTTTATCTGACGCCAAAATCATGACTATATTATCTATTACCCTATTACATGAGTAAATATTTAAATAAATGAATATCCATAACTTATTATATATAATTTTTGATTTAATATAATTGAATTAATATCATAAGAAATATAGTCTTATATAAATTCTTGATTTAGTTATAATTACATTATATTTATTTTCATTATATATATAATAAATATCAAATTATATATACATATATATATATATCGATTTTTTTTCAATTTAATCGGTTCGATTATGATCGTACCTCAGACTCTCTATTTTCACCGATTATTTAATCAATCCAATTCTGAAAACATTGAATATAACCACATATCATATGATATCAAAAGCTCATACTGAAACTGAGGTCAGCTTCACAAGTTAAAAACCATGATCACCATCTTTTTATTTAATTCAAAGAGGTGAAGGAGAGATCACATAAAAATAAAAAATTAAAAAACAAAGGCAAGCCTACTGTAATAAAATAGAAATGAACGTACTTTCTTGCATTTACATGAACAATGACAAATGATACCTAATTAAACCAGAAACAGAAATAAAACGGCAATAAAATTACAATGGTCAAAATTGCTTCCTTCCTTCTAGCACTAAAATGCAGCTGCCGTTTTATCTAATAAATTAACTTCTCCGATGGTCTACCCAATTTTCTTCTATATGAACTTACCTGGTCTTCTTGGCTTTGGCTGATTTCTTCTTTCTTTTCTTTACAGCTTTTGGAATTTTAGTCTTCCGAGCTTCTCTCTTCTCTTCTTTGACTTTCTTTTTGTTCTCTTTCCTGTCTGCTCATTTATCAGCAGGGCCCTTAGTCTCTACTTCAGATGAGGAACCACTCTCATCTGACTCGATTGAGTTCTCTCCATCTTCATCTGTCTCACCCTCAGATTCGCCCTCAGGAGAGTTAGAGTACACATCCTTATGGACAGAAGACTCTTCTACAGAATTCAGGTCCTCTTCCCTTTGGTCTTTTTGGGTTGCAGAAGATTGAACTATAGAAAGAGCCTCCTTTAGTCCTGTAATAGTTTGATAGTACATATCTCCAGTATCCTTGCCACTGGTTATCCGTATTACATCCTCCTCAACATTCTTGACATGATCTAGCGTCTTTGGAATATATGACTAAAGCAACAAAACCACAAACAATTCAAAAGATCACGATTCATCCCAAATACTTTTGTCCACTATGAAATTCATCTTCATATATTCATAAATTGGTGCAATGACATATTTCATCTTTAACACTTGAATCATGGCAAAAATTATAATTTCCAGTTCTCTTAAAACCAAAAGGGAATCTAAATATTGAACAAATTTCACATCCATAAGCCTGTAAAAGTGGAACTGAGAATTCAGATGGAAATGGTTCCTCATCTGAAACAATATGAGAAACTATTTTAATTTGATGTAGTTTCAATAATACCATTGCAAGCATAATAATCATATAATATAAGAAATACCTAACGTCTGAGATATCTCACAAGTAAGATAAAATGACAACCAAGTTTATCAGAGGAGGAAAATGAACAAAACAAAAAGTATTACCTGCATGAAGACAGAGTCTGCGATTTCATCCTCTGCAGTCACTTCTCTTGCCAAAATTTTTTGTTGAACCTGAAATAACACACCAGTAGTCAGAAGAAATATCCCATTAAGTTATTTAGGGAAATCTGATGTGCAAGACAGGCAGCAAACCTCTTCCAAATAAGTATCAACATAATCATCAGTAATTGCTGGATCAACTATGAAGTCAAATAGTTCAGTATTGTCATAACAGCAACACCGTGTTTCTTAAAAAAATCCTGCATTCCACCCACGGTTGATTATCTTGGCTTTGTAAATTATAGGCACTTTTCCGTTTTTCCCCCTTCAAGAAGTAAAATTTAAAGGCAAAAAATACAACCATCTATCCTGTAGAAAAACTTACAGAAACATGAACAGAGTCTTCATGTAAGAAATCAAGGGCGTAAGGGTGTTCTAGATCAACTGCTTGAGAGACCAATTATATACAAGTGACCCTGCAAAAGGAACAATTCAGATCATTTATCCACAGGTACACGTGACCAATCTAACATCTCCAGTCACGTAAGAAAATATCTTATAAGATAAATTTTTTCATGCCAATGGAACAAGGGCATCCACAAATCTACACACACAAAACAGAGCAAATACCTATGAATTCCATGACCAGAACATGAAGTCTCAGAAGATATGGAGTTGGACAACGAATTCCTGCTGCCTTCAGTCTGCAACTCACAATATAGAAACTTCACATCATATCACAGCAGTAAAATTCTATCCCAAGTTGCAGGAATATGTCAGATTAAAAGTATATTCATAAGGCCATATTCTTTCTTCTGTGAACAAACTCTAGTTAATAACCTACAAATTTTAGGTTTACACCCATGTAGAATAGGCAAAATAGCCAATGGAAAGTAGATGGCTTGAAGGAGAATAACTAAACATTACATTGCCATGAAAAAGTTACATGCCAATTAAATATTTGTTTTACCTCATAAGATTCCTCATTTCTTTTTCAGCCCAAGTCTTAACCATTTTTCTGGGATTGTGCTTGCAGTATCCAAATCTAAAACAATAGTCACCTTGTACACACCGATCACAGTCCCGATACTTTTTGGAAGAAATAAATTAAATAGAAAAAAAGAGAAAATATGGAGTGCAACATACTTTACAAAAGATGGAACCCGATTGCAAATTAATTTTTAATAATACATGAAGATTGAATTAAAAGAAAACAACTGGAGAATACACAAGGATAACCGAATAAGCAACAAATTTATCTATGCACAACATCCAGCATCCTAACTCCATCAAATTGATTCTTGTATCAACATCTTGATTCTCAGTCATGGAAGTCATTTATCTAAGAGATGAAGGATACAAAAACTAGAACCTAGCACCAGTATCCTGAATGCAATATGCATGAAAATTTTGCAACAGAATGGACTGGTGAAGAAATGTTAGATAAATTCTCGTAATTAGAATGGATTGGTTAAGTTTCCCCTTTGTTGCCCTCACAAGAATACTGTTTACGTCTAGTACAAATGCTTCTATCTACAAACAACACCTTTAACGTCACAAGCATTTTCATTCTTAGGAAGTAAAACACAAAGTGACTTACTTAAAAACCAGAACTGAAGTTTTGTACACCTTTATTGCAAGTTCCTGACCATCAGATTTTGTTGCATGATACACATTTGCCTGTAAATAGGCAAAAACAGAAGGTCAAAGATTGAATAATGAGGATGCTGACTTCATAGTAACTAATATTGAAACAGATGTATTTATAGCAACAGAACACTCATGGATTAACAAACTGCCAAAGTGGTCTTCAAAAATACCTCTTTTCCGGTTGAAATGCAGCCGTTAATGTCATGAAATACACCTCGATTCAGCATTTTGAACAGAACCATGCGAGTTCTTGGATCAATAGCCTAGAAACAACATAATGATTAATGAATTAAATGCTTTCCATGAGAAAAACAAAGTAAATAAATATAGGAGGAAGTTATAATTAGATGACGTGATCTTTACCTGCTCAACAGTTGCACGATCTGCTTTCTCGGTGGTTTTAGTTTTACCAATGGCCATGTCGCGAACACTTTCACGAATTGCAGTTGTCACAGAATTAGACATGCCAACATTTAACCTACCTTCCCATTCCTGCACCAAAATTGACTTAACAGTTAATATAGATATATGAAAAGAAACACCATTAATTAGCAGCAATTAGAAGTGATACTGATAACTCTAAAGGCGAAGCACGGATGTAATGAGAGAACTTCTGGTTGCGATTAGAGAGAGGTTGCAGAGTAGATGAATTAAGACGAGAGTGAATACCTCCGTGAGCATTCGGACGTCTCGAATTGAGCGTAATAGCTACATCTACTGCTTCATTATTGTCTTTGGAGTCCAACCAATCCAAAGCATCTCCAATTTCGGAGTCCGACGACCATAACAGCTCATCCTCTTCTCTTTCACCATCTTCTTGCACTTCACTTTCCGCTAATCGTGCTAATTGCTCGGATTTTTCTGTTACTGTATACATCGTTATTAAGAATGACCTTTTGATTTTCGTTTCGTGGTCGGGTCAGTTATGCTATTCTAAGAGCTAGGGTTTTAGGTGATTTTCGCGCTAGGGTTTTCAGTGTATTGCTCACATTTTGTTCATTTGAGTTGCAGCGAAGGAGGAGGTGGGCTAATTTCGCCACGCAAGCAGCCACGTCGAGCAAATCTTATCTGTTCTGTTGTTGTTACTATTATTATTATTATTATTAAGGATGTTAATAATTGGGTTTCATTTATTTAAATGAATATTTTAATCAAATTAATTATTTTAATTTATACATAATTTATCACATATTCAATTAAATAAAGTTAAAAATTATCCAAATCAATATTTTTAACTGTGGATTTAGATAATAAATTTAGTTTGTTTAATAAGATAAAATATTAAAATAATAAATAAATAATATATAAATTAAAACATTATATAATATGAAATTATATATCATATTATGAAAGACTAAAATAAAAATAATTATATTTTAAATAAATAAAAATTTTATATTATGTAATAAAAATCAACTTAAAAAATTTTAAAAAAAAATCTCAAAATTTAATATAAATAAAAAAAGTTAAAAAATCCTCTATAAAATTAGAATTTAAATACATATAAATCAAAATATATAATTTTAATATATTTTTTTTCATTTTGATTTTAATCAATTTTTTATATATTTAAATCATAATTAAGCCAAAAAATTTTGTTAACTATATTTTTAAATCAATTCAAATAATACTAATAAAATTATATTTTTTATTTGGATTGAATTAGATAAATTTAATTTAATCAGTTTAATTAGTTTTTATACAACCTAATTATTATTATATATATAAAAAAAATAAAATTTGCTGAAAATATAATCCAATCATATTTATTATATTTTATTTTAATTTTTAATATTGAATATTATTTATTTTATCATTTTTTAATTTATAGTGTGTTAAAAAAAAAGAGATAAATATAAATTGTCCAATTTGACCCGGCTATTAGAGGAAGAATGATGAGCAGGTATTATTATTTTGATAAATTATTTAAGGGTTAATTACTCAATTCACCTGTAAAATGATCCAATACATTAAGTTTTTTTTTAATTTTTTAAAAATATATTAATTTCTTCTGACAAATGTCATATTATACTACTATACCCTTCCATCCAATTTTATCCTTAATTAATCGTTAGTCAACCTTATAATAGGATAAAAAAGATAGAAATGATCTTACTCTTTAATTTTAATTAATTACATTCTATGTTTTACTTCAAAATTTTTTTTTAGGGTTAAAAAATATATTTTCATATTTTTGACAAATTTAAAAATAAATTTTTTTTTTTAAATTTTTTTTATTTTATTTTTTAAAAATTAAAAATAAAAAATAAAAAAAAAATTAAATTTTTTTTTTTTTACTTTTTATTTTTAAATTTGTTAAAAATATGAAAATAAATTTTTTACTTGTATTAAAAAATTTAAGAAGAAATAATTAATTTCTTCTTAAATTATTTTTTAAAATAAAAAATATTTTTTAAAAAATATATTTATTTATTTTTTATTTTAAATTTTTTCAAAATATGAAAATAAATTTTTTAATCTTAAAAAAAATTAAAATAAAAATATAATGTAATTAATTAAAAATAAATATCAAGGACATTTCTATCTTTTTACTATCCCTGTATGATTGATTAAGGGTTGACTAATGATAAAATTGGACGAAAAAATTTAGTAATATATTATGATATTTGTCAGGAAAGAGTTAGTGTAATTGTGAAAAATCAGAGAGACTAAGTATAATAGATCATTGTACAGGAAATAAATAGTAATTAACCCTTTATTTAATATATCTGATGTATACAAAAATAGTATATTATATATTTGCATTTAAATAAGTATTATCTATATTTATAAAAAAGTATTTTGCATCATATTTATGAAAAATATTATTATTTTCATGAATACTGTATTGATCTAATAATTTTTCTATTATTTTTAAACATGTGATAGTAACAAATATTTTTATTAGCTTTGGAAATGAAAAATTAATCATGGATATATTATTTATAAAAATATATATTTATTGTTAGTCAATACTTTGATATGTGCAAATAATATTTTTAAACAAGTAAAATTATAATTTTTCAAAATTCCTCAATTCAAGCCTACAACCATCCTCATAATTAGCTTAATTGTAAAAATTTTAAAATATATATGAAAAAACATATATATTTATAATTTTGTCTTAAAATTTTATTTGAATTAATATTAGAAGTAAAAAAAATATTTGAATTAATATTAGAAGCAAAAATAATAACAAGTATATTTTCATTGATTTATATCACAAAATATAAGATGAAAAATAAATATAGAATATATGAGGATATAATAAAAATAAAATAAAAAAGTGAATTTTTTTAATCATTTACATCTTAAAAAAAACTAGGCACAATTTTGTAAAATATAAAATAATTATAACAAACTGTAATTAAATATTAATACATTTTTTTCATAACTATGTGTAATTTAATAATAAATATATATACAACATGAATAATAAATTTACATTTAATTTTATTCCTCTAATACTCAAAAGAATATCAATAAATTTTTTTATTATTAAAAGTTATTCTCAAAATAATAAGATCTTAAATTAATCTTATCAATTAGACTAATTTTTAAAATTTAAATTTTTATATTATTTTGTTTATTTATTTATTTATATTTTTTAATATTAATTTTATCGATAAAATTTATTTATTTTTTATTAATATTAATAAATTATAAATATATTTTATTCAATCAACCCCTAAAATATTTTGTCCACAATATTTATGCGCCTCCTTTATCCGTTTGGGTGGGAATGTTGAACCCGTAAAGCCATTAATAATGTTTAAGGAGTGATTATCGCCAGCTGTCTCCGTTACTCCTTATCAGAGTCACATTAGCGGGTCCCTTAAGGAAATCGCGTGGTTGTCGCTTAGCCTTGTTTAGATCTTTTTTTAGTCCTCTGGTTGTTGGCGTTGGTCTCCCCTCCCTCCATGACTATTTTATTAATAAATATTTTTAAAATTGAATTAATTAAAAAATTAATAAAAATAAAAAATTAAATATTTAATTGAAATTACATCAATTAAATGGAGAAAAATCGATATATATATATATATATATATATATATATTTACTTGCTCAAACATCTACTCACGCAGTAGAGTAACATAAAATAAGATCATGATTAATATTGGATAAAATTGAAACGAAATTATTAAAATTTTATTAATTTATTTTAACTCAAAACAGAAACCGAAAAAATTAATCCAAATCGATCGATTAATCAGTCAATTCATCAATTTTTAAGGAAGAATAAATAAAAATTGATCAAATTAATTTTTAGTTTAATTTTTAATTTTTCTAATTCCACCCACTAATGTAATTCAATTTTCCCAACCATGCTACTAATTATTTTGGGACGGTGACCCTTAGTTAGCAAGTCCGAACCTGTTCATACTTTAACAATAAACATACAGGTTAAAAAGGAATGTTTTTCAAAATTGCCTATTTCATGGTTTTACTTTCATGTTTAATGGCAAATAATCAAATTGCCAACTTTTGATTTATTGATATTAAGGTCATTTGTATGCAATACATGATCAAATGTAGACACTTAGTGATTGGATTTCAAAATTGATATTATAATTAATAAAATATAAACAAATTCACTTGATGCTGGATAATACATACACATTTCTTGTCTAATAAAAACACAAATAGTTTATCCATGACACAGTTGATAATAGGAAAAAATATAATTAACAAAAGAATCTATTCATACTACAATAATTAAAAAAAATTAAATTAAATAAAAAAATATATAATAAATATATAAATATAAAAAAAAAATTATTAAATAAGATGAAAATATATTAATTTTATTATATAAATTTAAATTCACATTCATACATTTCAATTCTAATAACACATTAATTTACTCTTACGTGTTTATATTTAATAATTTATTAACCTAACATCCAGCAGGAGTAATAATTAATGCAAAGGTATTTTTCCATAATTTTCTTTTACCAATATGGTACAAAATTGGTACATAAACAATTTCGAAAACCTTGTCCATATATGTACATTAAAAAAGGAAACCACATTTAAATTTAAAATTAAATAAAAGAACCTTACCATAAACAAATTTCAAATCAAACACTAACAAATTAATCCCTATCATTAAACAACAGCAACATTCTCCCCCTCTTCAATCTCCACCATTCCTCCAATCCCATTATCACCACCGTCTACACCATGCCACTGCTCCATTGGCACACATTCCGTCTTGTGCCTTAACTTCCAATCAAGCGCTTGGCATCCCCTCGAGCAATAATTTACTTTTCCACAAACTGAACACCGCCGGAACTCGTGAGGCCTTGTCTCCGGCCGTCCGCACCCGCTGTGCGAGCACAACCTCAAACTTGGCCCAAGCAATCCGCGCCCTGACTCGAACCACTCACTCAAAAACCGGTTGGCTGGGTGCCCTTCCCGCGCCGGCACATTACACCCAAAGTCACTTAGCAATGGACACCCCGTGTTTCTCGTAATCACACACGACGCATATTGGAGGGGCTGCCGCTGTCGGTGCTGGTGGTGGTGTTGGGGTTGGGGTTGCCACGTCAGCATGGAACGTAAAGACGACGCGAGCTCCCACGCGTTGGCTTGGATTAGTAGACGGCGTCCCTCGGTGATGTTTTGAGCAACGCCGTAACCGTCTTGAAAGCAATGGCCTAATTCCCGAAGCGCATCGATGTGGCCTAAGACAGCTGCTCGGGCACATAGAGCGACACCGGCTCGGAGATCTTTGTCGTTTCTGGAGCCCCCACTGCCGTTGAACTTCATAACGGCGAGAGAGTAGAGAGCCGGAGCGTGAGATTTGATTGCGGCCTTTGCCATCAATGACGCTCCACTTCCTCTTTTTTGTAAGCAATAAAATCGGATCTAATAACAGCAAAAGAAGAAAAAAAAACTTTTCACAATAAAGTTTTGTTCTAGTCTTCTTTGTAAAGGAGATCAACAGAGAAAATATAAACTAACCATTCCTAGAGTATAGGAGGCTTCAGTGTTGCCGGCGTTAACACACTGTTTAAGAAACTGGTGAGCGGAATCTGACCAGTTTTTGGCTTTGACTGCAAATGTTTTAGGTCCCGCTTTGGATAAAACTAGAGAATGAAAAGCTAACCGATTGAATCTTTTGCATCTGTTTGAAATATAATGAAACAAAAAAAAAAAATAATAAGCGAGAAGAAAGAAAGAAAAAGAAAACACATGCACATATAGTTGAATATATACATAATAGGCACACATACGTCATAAGAATGTTGATGAAATCTGAAGGAGAAGAAGCGGAGGAGCTGAGCTTGCAGAGGATGGAAACGACAATATCGTCTGGTAATTCATCGAAAATATCAGATTTTTCGTTTATTTTGAGTGAAATTTTTTGCCTTTTTCTCTGAGACATCCTCTAATTCCTTTTTCTTGATTCTTGATCTCTCTATTCTTCTATGTCTGTGTAAGCTGTTTGAGCAGAAATGTTTTAGAATCTACAGGTGTTAAACAGTAGTACTATCTGTCAACTGTACGTGTCGGCTCTGGTTCTCTATCGGCTCTGCTGCCTTCTCCACCCAACACAAAAGCAATGCTGCTTCTGCTGGCTGAGGCTCCCATTTAAAAGAAATCAACTTATATGCAAGCAAAAAGGCAGAGTTTTGTAGTGGACCCACGAACGTGTATAAAAAAAATAGTGCCCGAATTGGCAATTTCCGTTGGCTTTTTTAACCGGTTTCTTATTTTTGGCCTTGCGTTTTACTCATTACTCATTAGAATATAGAGAGTCATAAAAGTTTTATAGTCAAAGTGGCCCCACCCTCAGCGCCAAAAGACAAATTCATGCTGAAGTTGAGTTGAATTGGGTGCGTTTTATAAGGGTAAATAGATTCAAAAATTACCGAACTTCGATCATCTTTTAAGAGTGGTTGGAAAATAATTTTTTACTTTGCCGACCAATATTTAAATTTTCTATATCTTTCCACTCAATGGTCACCTATCAAAATCATTACTTGAAAACCTTCTGTTTACTGTACAACTCATGTATCAGCCATATTAATTAATTAAATTTTAATGATTATATTAAAAAAAATTTAAATTTAATAATTTTTTTAAGTCACTTATATTTTTTATTTTTTAATTATTTTCATTTATTTTTTAATTATTTTTTATTTTTTCATTAAAATATTTTTTATTTTAACTATGTTTATTAATATTTTTTAATTATTTTTTATTTTTTCATTAATATTTTTTAATTATTTTTTATTTTTTATTGAATATTCATTTAATTTTTTAAGTTAGAATATTATTTTAATTTAAACTTTATTTAATTTTCATAAATTTAAATAATAATTTTTTTCTAAAAATCAATTTATAAATACCAAATTATTCGTTATTTTTTTATTCAAATAATTTTAAATTTTTTAAGTGAAAATATTATTTTAATTTAAATTTTAAAAAAATAAAAAATTAATTTGCTACATTAAAATTTAAATTAGTTGCTTATTGATTTGAATATAAGACCATCTATTAGATTTTAAATTTTAATAATTGAGTTGTTGCCTTTTATGCAAAAATTTATATGAGTTCATCTAATAAATCTAATAGTTATTAATATTTTAGAATAATATATTTTAATTTAATAAGTTTAAATTAAAATAATATTTTTATTTAAAAAATTAAAAAAATAGTTTGAATAAAAACTATACATCCTATTTTTGTTTTAAAAAATATTTTTAGTGTTAAAAAATTTATTTTCATATTTTTTGACAATTTTAAAAATAAAAAATAAATAAAAATATATTTTATTTAAAAAATAATTTTAAAAAAAAATAAATTATTTCTTCTTAAATTTTTTAATACAAATCAGTTTTAAAATTTTTTTATTTTAATATTTTTTTAATTAAACTTATAATTTTACTAATTTAATATTTTTTATTAATTAAAAAATATGAATAGATCTCACAACTAATAGCATTAGTATAATTAATAGATCAAACTCTTAATTGAATTAAAAATCGAGTTAAAGAAAAAATTATATCAATTTATTTTACGTGATTCAAATTAAATTTTTGACAAAAATACATATTGTAAATTAAGTATTTTTTCCCTTAAATATCATATATATCATATAGTGTTTAACAACCAGATAATTTTTAGCATATGTTTTTTTTTTCTTTTTTCTTTTTTATCTTGAGAGGTTGAAGTCAATTCTCTTAATTTTTTTTTTAAAATAATTTGATATCAATTATAAAACTATTATATAAAACCATTTAATAATAACTAAACAAATCAATATTAGACCAAAAATTCGCTGATGTACCCTCTCAATCCTGATGGATTGACTTTTCAATCATGCTCTGGCAACTCATGTTTTTCTCTCCCCTCAGGATTTTATTTTTAAAAATTAAATTCAAATAACTTACAATTTTATATTCAATCTCTAACTTAAAACTATTAATATAAATTATTTAGATAATAATTAATTAAAATATATAAATCACTTTTTTTTTCTATTCATTATCGATGCAAAACTAGCTTTAATTAAAAAAAAATTATTAATGTCAAATCACTTATTTAAATTATTAAAAATATTATATAGAAAAAAATCTTAAAAATATTAATCTCAAAATTTATATTATTAAGGTTTAAAAATCTATTTTTTTATTAATCACTTAAGTAATATAATTTTTTTTTATATAATATTCTTAATATGAATATTTCATAGTACAAATTTTATTTTTATTTAATTTATTTATTTATTATTTTATTTCATTTCATAATGCAATTAGTAGCTGGAAATAGTTTACCAAGGATGTTTGCAGAAGAAGTATGCACCGTATAGCTTTTTTGGATGGAAAGAAAGCAAAATCTTAAGGCAGCGGATGATGATATTGATAGGATGGCCACAGTACAATGTCGTCTTCTAGCGATGTGTTTGTTTGTTTCTCTAATTGGATGGACCACAATTTTTATATTCTATATAATATACAGTTTTTTAGGTCTTTTTTTTGGGTATATATAATTGAGTTTTAGGTCTTCTAGACCTTGTATTCTCCAATCAAATCCTAGCTACCCGCTGCTTTTGTTACCACAAAATTTCTTAAATAAATCAATACATCAATATAATCTATCTTTAAATAATTAGAACATTTATATTTTAGAAATCACTGTCGATGAATAATGCACCCCAATCAATAATTTCCAGAGTTTTATATGCTTAATGATTTTTAATAGAATTGTATTTATTTAAAGTTAAAAATTAACTTTTTATTTTAATAATTAATTTTTTAAATATATAATTTAATTTAATCATGTTGTATAACACAATTCATATATAACAGCATAATAATTTTTTTTGGTGAAGAAAATTCAAGATAATTTTTAATTTTGGACAATTATAATAATATTTTTGTTTATATATTTGGCAAAGCTAATTTGTAATTTTACTTGAAAAAGTAGGCAAATACTAATTTATAAATGATAAATTTTTAGATGAATTTATTTTATCATGTCAGATTATAAATTAATTAATAATGATATGATATATTAGCGTGTTAATTATAATCATTAAAATAGTCAATTGAAAATGATTATTACTTTTTTTATTTTTTTTTATCTGTTGTTTTAAAATTTTATTTATTTATATTTTTAATTGTCGTTTTAAATTTTCAAAATAATATTTATTCATTTTTTTTATTTTATTCTTATAGTATTTAATTAAAATATAATAATTTAATTTAAGATAATATTAATAAAATAAAATAAAATAAATTATTTTAAATTTAATTAATAAATATTTTAATATATAGTAAAACTTTAAGAAGAAAAAGGATAAAATATTTGTCATATATGATGATCATTGGTTAAACAAAATAAATTAAAGCGGTACCAGGTTAATTAAATGGCTTGATATTTAAGGTGGTAACCATGATAAGTGTGGCAAGGCATGCTCTTCATCTGACCAAATATCTCCACGCATAGTGCAAGTTGAGAATAGCACAAATACAAGTTGCAATCTGTGAGTCATCTAACAAGTTTTGTAAATCAAGTTAGCCAATATGGATATTTATTTTTTGGGTAGGGACATTTTAATGAAAATATTAAAGAAAATTCCCTACTTCTTGAATTGGATAAGGCCATAAGGGATTCAAAATCAAAAAGTTAAAGGTTTATATGGATAAGGTTTAAAGAGAGATGTGGGAGTTGGTAGAACACGAATCCTTTTCATTACCATAAAAAGAATAAAAAGAAAGATTAATTAAAATTTTAAAATAATAAATGAATAAGAAGAGATTAATTATCTAATTTAATTATTAATTAATGTGGGTTTGGTAAGAAATGAGTAATGCGTTGCTTGTTCATATTGTGCCATTTGTGTGCTATGGCCACACACACACACCTTTAATTTAAAAAAAAAAAAAAACAATTTTCATTGATTCATCACTTCTTTTTTTTTTTTTCTTATATAATTAAAGTGGTGATAAGTTCAGAATTGTGAAGAAAGGTGATAAAGAGATAAAAAATAATGATGTAAAGCCATTCGTTTCCTGGTAGAATAAGATACACTTTCTCATCACTATAAGACAAAATTAGTTGTGTGAATAATTTGCTTCTCTCTTCAAATGCTACAAGCAAGCATGAAGCTTCGGTTATCATTTGCCACCTATTGCAATGGGTAAATTTAAAAAAAAAAAAAATTTAAAGTATTAGAGAGAAATTTTTTAATATTACAGTCATAGTTTAGATTGAAAAATAAAGAATTCATATATTAACTTTAATTAATATTAAAATTAAAATTAAATTAAGTTAAGCAGTAATTAAAATCTGAAACAGTATTATTGAACTAAAATGCTAATTGCAATTTGCAAAGGGTAATCCTTAATTTTTTCGCATATATAAAAATTTAAATTAATTACAAAATAAAAATAATTATTTTCCTTTTCTATTATTTTTCTAATTACATAATTTTTATGTAACATATTAAATTCATTTTTAGTCTAATCAAAAATAAATTATCCATATCGAAACACCAATAAATTTTGATTAATATTAAAATTATCTAAAATCATAAAATTACGAATTTAATTAAATCCTCATCAAAGTGTAATTAGCTAAAAATAAAAGAGAGTTATAAATAATAAACAAAATATTCTTTTGTACATTTTGAATTCAAAATTAATTATAATTCTAAAATCAACAAATTAGACCAAACGCATTTATAAATTTAGCTAAGAACGACTTCCATTATATGCATTGGAATTCAAAGATGGTGCTCATTATATTACTATTTTGAATGTTGATTTTATGTACCAATAAATTCAGATTTTGAAGTCTTAGAAGGAACATATGAATATCAATTTTTCTTAAAGAAATTCCAAATTAAAAAAAAAAAACAAAGGAAGCTAAAAAAAAAAGAGGTGGCATGTCTCAACAAAACTATTAATCAAACTATAATAACACACTTTATGTCACTATCATATTTGCCATTACCCATATGAAAAAGTTTGAATTATATATAATTAATTTCCATTCTATTTATTTCAAAGGTTGGCCAAATGCTTATATTTAGAGAGTGATTTTACTACCCAACCTAATTCATTTTATCATCTTTTTATTATTTTAGTGGAAATGCATGGAATTCTTTATACTTAAATTATTTTCTCGTTCAAAAAATTTTAATTTATTCTGAATATATAAATTTATCTCATAAATTAAGTTAATAAATAATGAGATATTTTAGCGAATATAATTATTTTATCTATTTTTTTTAAAGTAAAAACACACTTATATTATTTTTTTCTTCATATATTTTTATCTCGCTGGAATGATTTCAAGTTAATTATTTTGTATCAATAATTACAACTTAATTTAATTACATAAATAAAACACCAAAAGTCCATTTCTGCTTAACAGGTTCCAACTCCAAGGGAGACCCACAGAAATACATTTCTAGCCATTTGATTACTCATTAAGTTAATCAGCCAAATCCAAGCATTTATATATAATTAATTTATATGTTGTTGTTGCGTGTTAATTACTTAATTAAACCTTGTAATAACTTTCAGTTCCCGCAGTAATTCTTTAACTAAAAATCATGTATATTTAATTAATTACGTCCTTAATTAACATTAATTATAAGATCAATGTCTGCTAAGTTTATATATTTAATTAAATGCATGATTTTGACTGATTATTTATATATTAATAATTAAAAATATCTTCCATAAGACGTGAAGAACATTATGACATTCCATGTTCTACAAGAAACATAGCATAATTGCCATTATTATTATTTTATCAATGAGGTAGCTACTAAGTGTGGTATTAATTACACATAATCACATTAAGGTTGCATCAACCTGGGCTGGAAAATAATTTTATTTTTCCAACTATATATGTATAATTAACTTAATTATAACTCTAACAAAGTTTCGTCATCCTCTTACTAAATATAATATTATATATCGTATCTAGAGGGATATAAATTTAATTAACTAATTAATTACAGTCCACATCTAAGTTAATGAAAAAAAAAATTCAAATTCAAATCTTAACATCTCAATTTCTTTTAAAAAATTTCATAAGTGTCAAAAAAAAAGGCATATAAAATGTTTTTATTTCAAATACAAACCTTTAATAATTGGACTTGCTGATAGTATACATAGGTGATTAATTGAGTATATATTTCATAGTATATTTCTTTGTTTTTTTTTTTTTTTTAAATAATTTATATTTTATTGAAGAGAAAATTTAGCATTAGCAAAAATTAAATCTTGGAGTTATATACTTTGTTTCTTAATTAATATATATTGATATTAAAATTGTTATTAGATATTGTATACACTTATATGTATGTATTCATTCTCATACTTCCAATCAATATATAATTATATGTAATTCAAAAAAATTATTCATAGAAATTATATTTATATCATTTTTTTTCTCACATTTTTTATGTATTACTATTACATTGTATTGGGTGAATATATACATTTAGTACTGTAAAATTTGTAATCAGCAGGTTAATAGTCATATAGAAATTTTTTTTTAAGCATAAAATGATAAATTGTCTGTTGAAGACTTGATTTAAAACCTATTTGATTTAACAGTTGTTGGTAACTATTAACTACTACTAGTTATTACAGATATCTGATAGCTCATAACAGATAATTGATAGTTAAAAAATATGATTGTTTGGTAAAATTTTAATATTTTATTATATATCTTTGTTATTTTTTATAATGTATAATACAAAATTTGCAAGAATGATAAAATTAGTATAATTAATTATTTTTTCTTCTTTTAAATATGAATATAATAATTTTTATAATTAATTATTATCATTAAAGTTATATAAAAATTAATTTGATTTTTTTTTATTAATAACAATTTTTTATAGGGGTAAAATAATCAAAATTTAAATCAGATACTAATTATTGGGAAACAACTCCAAAATAAAATTTTTTAAAATAACAGTTATTTGAACTTTCAATTGCTATTTTATTTTCTTTATTAAATGGATGGATACAGTGGTTGCAATTGAATTCCAACAATTAAAAATCAAACACACAGTTAATGATTCTTTTGAGATAGGAGAAGTAGTCAATAATGCAAAAAAAGTCACGAACTTAGCTTGTAAAGCTCGCAACTGAATCAAAATAATGAAAATGACCATAATTGTTGAAAACTGTAGTGATGAATGACCCCACTTATGTATATGGTGTGCTTATGAACATGTTTATAAAAAGTATAAACAGAGAAAAGAGAAAGGGACTTGCAACCTTAATTAATCAGAGAATTAATTGAAGAAGAAGAAGAAGGAGATGTCATAAGTTAATTATATCAGAGGTAGTGCATGTGCTTATGAATAGGGAAAAGGGGAAAGCATGAGAACTAAATCCAAACCCTTCTAATTTGTTATTGTTGTTAGGAATCACTAAACAATTAATGTCATTAATTTTACATATATGCTGAAATAAATCATTACATTGCCTCACTATTATTATGGAAAATCATACCTTTCCCTGGGAGAGAGTGACCATGTCTTGCATGAAGGTGCTTTTGATTGGTATTATTCAAGTAAATAATTCACATGTTTCTTATGTTAATTAATGATGTCTTCAAGATTTTTTTTTTATTCATTGAAAATTCTTAAATAAAATAAATTATTAATTGAAAATTTTAATTATATATAGAGAGATTTTTTTTTAGATTAAATAAAACATTCATTAATTAATCAAATCAATATATATATATATTTAAATATTATTAAAATTAAAATATAAGATAATAGCGCAAATAATAATCAGATAAAATGACTAGAAAAATATAAAGAGATTTAGGAATAATAATTTTGATCCGAATGAATATTAATTTACCGTAATCTTGATTGGATGAAAAATAAAAAACTTTTAATTTATATGTATGTATATATACTTTTAAATTAATTTTACAATGAATTATTATTATTATTATATTGTACATAAAAAATATATAACATCTTATTTTATTTTTGTATTATAAGTATTTTTTTAAAATTAAAATTAAAATTAAAATTTTTAATGGAGTTTTTTTTTTTTTTTTTTGACATTCATGAATTCAATTTTAATAAAATGAGAAAATATGTAAAGAAAATTAAAAAATCATGTAAATCGTGAATGTTGTGTGATATGGAGACATCTTTAACACGGCAGACACCTCCACTCTTTAGTCTATTGTTTTTTGTTTTCAAATCCATTCTTACTTATACCGACAAATGGCACCATATGCTTTATTACATATACATGTCTCCATTCTCTTCTAAACCAAACAATAATTAAGAAACAATAAATACGACAGAGTGTGTGTGTGTTACATGAAAGTTCCTTCATATTGTCTTTCTTTCTCACATTATTATTATTTTTTTTAAAAGGGTCCGTATTAATAATTAATATGATAATTAACGTACTTAATTAAAAATTTGGTATTACATATATATCAATAAGAATAATTAATGGAGGTATACGTGGGGTTCTAATTTCCTGTCCTAATTGGGCATCATTAATATGGAGTAGTTAGATAATTGATACTTTGTAATTATCTATTGAAAATTCATTTCTTCTTCCACATCAATACTTTTTTTTTTTTTTATTTGAAATCTAAAATTTTAAATTCTTTATACTTTTCAAATAAAAAATTTATAAATTTATAAATTTCAAAATATAAATTTGAAATATGAAATTTAAAATTAAAATTTCAAATTCAAATTTACACATTTAAATATTACCTAAATTTATTTTATAGTAAATTAATTTACGTATATCATCTCTCAATAATTGAGAGAAATATAATTTAATTTAAAGATTTTATAAATATTAGAAAATATCGCCACTAATTATTTAGAATTAAAACAAAAAATTTATATAAAAAATTTTAATTAATTTTTGGAATTAAAATTAAATTAAGTTATTAAGTCGGATTGAGTTGAGTATATTATGTCTCAATAAAATTTATATTAATACTTTATATAAATAATTCTATTATATATATTTTTTTCAACTAATAAATTTCTAGGCTAAAATATATTATTCTTATGCCTATTTATTTAAAATTATTTTATCGCATTTGAGATCATGCTTTTTCAAATATTAATCCATTATTCCTTCTAGAAAAATCCAATTATGTCACTTATATATCATAACTAGGAAAAAATATATATATATATATTCAACTAATGCATACTGAATGTTTTTGTGACCAATTCGGTACAAATAATTCAAAATTTTATAATTATAATCGGAGATAATAAAAAGAATAAATACAAATACGACATAACAAGAAAAAATTAATGAATGCAAATTCAAAATTTTTTAATATATAATAAAATTATTTATATAAAAAAATTGAAGGGTCAATTTTTAAATTATGACATTATACTCCATATAAATTAAAAAAAAAAAAAAAAAACTTAATCGTGAAGATATTAGTCTAATCATCTCATTCATCAATTTACTTGCATGTGTATGTATTGCTTTCCTTCTTTAGTATATTTCATCATTAAATTAATAAGAAAGTCTATAAAAGAAACACCTTAATTGATTTATAATTTATAAAACAATTTAACTTCTTCTATATAATTATTAAAGAAAGAAAATCCTAAACCATGAATGGGAAATGCAAGACTTGGAAATAGTCGCTAACATGGACATGTAATAAGAGTAAGGTTGACAAATGACAATGTATATATATATATGGTGAAAATAGCTCTTAATTGTAATCCCCATTTACACGTTGTGAGGAGATGGTAGGTGGCGTATCAAACTATTCTCCAATATTTGTTGCACCCTTTTTATGCAAGTTGTGATATTTACATACAAATAATTTGATTCAATTTGAATTTCTTTGGCTTATGGGTTCCACACAACATATTTTAAAGGATTTTTTTTTTTTGAGAGAGAATATAAAATATTATTTGGGATAAGCTTGAAAGTTTATGTGAAATTGAAAAACTCAAAAACATTGTTTATATGGTAATTATTTAGTTGTAAAATGTGAATGAGGTTTTGATTTAGCATGAGAAAAAATTAGGTTTTAAGAGGTCTCAGATTTAAATTTATATTCATGTTATATTTAAATTTTATGTATTTATAGTATTTGATATAATTATTCATGTAATTGATATTTGTAAGATATATAATATTTCTGTAAAATCTTAGCTAGCAAATTTCTAGGGGTGAATAAAAACAAAGAAAATTTAAAGAATATTCAATTCTAGATATTTACACTCTAAATAATATTAATAGCAATTAGAATAATGAGATTGACATAAGAAATCATAGACTTTTTTTATAATGATTTTGTGTCGACTCTGTTTTTTTATTTATTTCTTTTAAATCTTTGATCTAAAGTTTTACTAATATCAACAGGATTACACTCAAAATTTTATAAGTAGTTGATTTGAGATTTCGTATTTTTACTAGTTTAATTAGGATTTCATCCCTAATCAAAAGATTATAAATGAAATTAAAGTTTTGGATCTCTCAAAACACACAATAAAAATAATATAAATAAATGATTTGACAAATGAGAATATAAAAAATATGAATTTAAAGCAAAAGTCCGTTCAAAACAGAGCATGAGAATAAATATTAAAAATTTGAGTTATAAATATTTGAATTACTTGAAATTTCTAAGTCTTCAAAAGATAGACTTGTCTTCTTTATAATGTTCTTTTTTGCCTAATGCTATATTTATCTTGTGAAGAGTAACAATTGTTACCACTTTATAATTGTGATGACTTTGAAAAATATTAGGAGTAATCAATCAATGATGATAGAGACTTTAATTTCTGTTTAAATATGATTAATTTAAGTGAGAAGCAATGAGTGTAATAAAATAATGATGTTCATTACTTCTCACATGAAAGGAAAACACTTGAAAAAAATGTTAAGTAAAATAATATATAAATAATTAAATATTGATATCCTCAAAATACACGAGGATAATAATTTTTTGTAAAATAACCAAACTTTCGAGTTTAATTTTTGTTCGCATAAGTTATGATTTTTTTTTTTTAATAATATTTGATATAATTGTTATTTGATTATTGAAAATATTATTTGCTATAGAATTTTATTTAGTTGTATATAAAATTAATCTTTGTACGATGTGCATATAAAATCTCTAGAAAAAGAAAAAAAAGTTACTAATTGTAGAGTCATGGGTGCAAAATTGTTTATAAAGTTTGGTATGGTGGTCGATATCCATGGGGCTCCACATGGGCCATACTCTATGCTTAGCATTGGGCCTTTTTCTTAATTTGACTAGAGATGGTTCCAACTTTCCACTTTCAACCTTATCTAGAACTTTCTTGGTTCTCATCCGCATTATTCATCTATGACCTGTCTCTTGCTTTTGGATTTTCTTTGTCTAAGATTTAAAATTAATCTTACATGAATCTACTTTATTATATTAAATTATAAATTAATCACTAATAATTAAATAATATAATAATTAATTATTTTAATTATAACATACATATTATAATTAATATATTATTATATTAAATCAATATTAAATAATTTATAATTTAATATAATATATTAAATTCAAATAACATATCCTATAAATAAGCATTTGTCATGTTGAGTATATCATTCTAATGTGAATATAATATAAAGTTTTATTGGAAAATATTATTCACTTGTTACAAATACCTTTTATATTTTCTATTTAAATCAAAATTCATATACTTAAGTTTAATATCTCATATGCTTTCTAATAAAAATATAATTATTATTTAAGAATATTTATACCTCATATTGGACTTACTAATTGTACCTTTACAGCTAGTGAGACCTTACAAATTGTATCTTTCCAGTTAGTTCATAAGGATCGGATACTCATTTTTCAGTATATGTACTTTATAATAAAAATAAAAATATTATTTAAAAATCTTTAAGCTTTTTTTGAGAGTTTTGTTAGGACAAAATAAAAGATAATTTTTAATTCATGGGATAGGAAAAGAAAAGAAAAGAAATGAATAATAAATATTTATTATTTAAAAGTTTATGAGATAAGAAAAAATATTAATTATTAAAAGTGAAATAATATTATTAAAAAATAATTTTTAGTAATAAATAATGAATTTTTTTTATTCTTTCAATTTGAAAAAAAATAAAATATATATTTAAAAAAATAACTAATTTCTTAATATATTTTTTTATCTAAATTAATTAAACTCATAAATAATGGATAATTTTTATTCCACCCAATTTTTTTATTTTTTATTTCAACTCTCAAAAAGCGTTATAGAATACATATTATAAATTGATATGGAATGAAATATAAAACATAAACTTATTTGATACACATTATAATAAAAATATAAGTAGAATAAAATTTCAAAACTTTAAATATTTATTTTTAAATTTCAAAACTTATTGCGGAGGGATCCAACATTCGAAGTGTGGTGATCAACAAATCTTCTGGACTTCACAATGGGCTTTAAAGGGCTCATTGTATAGCCCATCAAGGAAAAACCAGTTTCCATAACCAAATTCAATTCTGCCAAATCCACAGAGACAACAAATTGCTGTAGGAGGGAACAGAGGATCGCAGTGATATAGCAAAGTGTTGTTAGTTTAGGATACAGAAGCATATTTAGCTTTAGCTCAGTAGCAGCAATGGAGGCGGAATTGAAAGAGATGCTTAATGATCTCGATTCCCTGAAGCATTCAATGCCTGATCCTTCACATATCGCCTCAATCGATAAGGTATATCTGCAAACACATATAATGCATTTTCTTTGCGTGCTTTATTTCGATCCGGCCTTCCTATTGATTCTACTTAGTGAATTTTGATTGCGGAATTGTGAGGTTGTTCTGAATTTTGTGATGATCGGGATTATTATGCATTCATTGGATCAGAAGTGACATGATTATTGACTTGGGAATTTGGATAATTTTTATGTGTTTTGCAGCTGCAATCGCGTGTTGAGCACCTCACAAACCTGGCAAAGTACGCACCTGTTCGGCGTTCAAAAGTCAAGGTTTTTTTTTCCTTCTGTTATTTATCAATTTATTAATGTATTTGTGTTTGTATTTCAATAGTTGTAGTTGAAGTTTGTGGGTGTAATGCTGGTGCATGTGTAATTTATTCCCGGTGACAGGATATGAGTGCTGAGGTGGTGGATAGCAATCCTTACAGTAGGCTCATGGCGCTTCAAAGGATGGGTATTGTGGAGAACTATGAAAGGATACGGGAATTCTCGGTTGCCATTGTTGTCTGTATTTATCTCCTCTTTCCTTCTTTCTTTTGCTGCTTTATGATTCATTTGATGAATAACATTACACTTTTTCTGTGCATTTGCAAATATTTTGCCTTTTCTGTCGAAGAAGTTACCTAATTTTTGGTGTTTAGAAAAGCTAATATAAGGTTTTTATTGGATGAACTGCATAGTTTGTTGCAAATGACAATCGTGCAATTTTTAAAGAAAACATCACGTTTTAAAAGAAACTGAAATATTATGTCAATTAGAATCCATGTCTTGGGTGATGTCCTGGTCGGTGTCTTGTTCAAGGTAGATCATCAGGGAAGTAATTTGAACTTTGGGTTTCCATAAAGCTTACCTATTAAACCTAGCAAAAACTATGTGCAGGCACATTACTGTTCTCAATAAATTATTATTATCCTAGTGGATTATGATTTTCTTTTAATTAATTTTTTTTATTTGATAACAGGGAATTGGTGGTGTTGGCAGTGTTGCGGCTGAGATGCTTACAAGATGTGGCATAGGTCGTCTATTGTTGTATGATTATGACAAAGTGGAGTTGGCCAACATGAACAGACTTTTTTTTCGTCCGGAACAGGTTTTTTTAAGTGTTCTTTACTTCTGTATTATGAACATTCCTGATACAATATGCATCTAAAACTTTGCATTGTTTAGTTATGCTAGGAAGCTCTTTTTCTTTACTGCCATGTTGATTTCATTTCACTATATTTCATGTAGATATTTCTTTATTTGCATGATAAGAAAAGCTGGTATCTTCGTTGTTCGGTTACAAATTTCTATGTTTATAGGTTGGCATGACAAAGACTGATGCTGCTGTTCAGACCCTTTCAGACATCAATCCTGACGTTGTGCTTGAGGTAAGTTTTCTGAAAATGTTGTGTTTATTACCAATAACAGTTTGCCCAGACAATTATTTTTATGCTAACTTGCACATTCATGCTCAAACAATTTCCATCAAACCCCTTTTTATTTGGGGGAGAGGGTGGATGGTTGGTGAAAAAGGATAAATCCATTGTTTTATATGCCTCTGTTTGCTTAGGGTAAACCTCTATTTCTAACCATCTAGGAAGAAGGCTGCTTGTTTGTGGTTTGTTTCCATTTTACTGATTTCTACTTATAATTAATACTTTGGGCTTCTATATCATTTATCTAGTTTAGTTTCTGCACTCTTTACTAAAATAAAAGTTGAAAAGAAAATTGGTTTGTTGACTGTATTTTGAATACTTCATGTTGGTTGGCTCTTTTCTATTCAGAGCTATACATTGAACATCACAACAGTGCAAGGGTTCAATACCTTCATGTCAAGTTTGAAAGATAAATCTTTTTGCCCAAGTAAAGAAGGTAGTGGAGTAGAGCTTGTTTTAAGCTGTGTGGATAACTATGAGGCAAGGATGGCTGTTAACCAGGTAAAGAAGACTGTTGTAACATGGTCATTATTCCCTTTTTATGTGGTTTTGATGACAGATGCAAGGCCTAATTATGTTTTCCTGATGTGAAAGCATTCTTTCTGATATTTATTATTTCACCCTTGTGCTGCATGATCTGTTGATAATTGATATTAAATATCAGGACTCAATGTAATTTTTTGAGGACATTAAAATTCTTTTAAAACATTCTAAATATCTTGGAATGCATTTGTTGTTAATATGCAGGCTTGTAATGAGTTGAATCAAACATGGATGGAGTCTGGTAAGAGCATTATTATTGTTTGTTATTTTACTTCATTGTGAAAGAAATTATGTGGACTTGCTGTAGTCTATTATTAAATTTTCACAATCGCCCAAAATCGCTTAGAGTGGAAACAAAAAAATCCATCTAGCGGACCCCCATTAATTCTGGGATTAAGGCTAAGTTGAGTTGAGTTGAGTATAGTATGCCATATAAAAGGGTTTTAGATATGTGCTTCTTTACATATTATTGGTCTGACAAATCTAATGGGTTCAAAATAATAATAATAATAAAAAAAAAAAACTGAGACAATTGGATGGGTTATTGGGTATAGCATGATCCGCTTCATTATCAACAAGTCTACTGTTCTCCAATATCATTGGCTATCGTATTTGATGATATAATATGTTCAAATGAATATATAGTTCTTATCTAATTTGTTTGAGACATGTGATTGGTTCAATCTTGGTAGCTAGATTTGCAAGATCCAATTATGTCTGCATTACTTCTTGGATCTTCAAGGGATTGCTTATAGAGTTTAAATTCTTGTGTATATTGAGCCTCACATTCGTGGCATCTGCTGTTGAATTTAAAAGAAGATATCTTTTGGCAGGTGTATCTGAAGATGCTGTCTCTGGTCATATACAACTGTTGGTTCCTGGAGAAACTGCCTGTTTTGCATGTGCACCTCCTCTAGTATGTTCATTTACTTTTTGTGATTTTGTCTATGCTGAAGGAGTTTTAATCTAGAATGATTGACCACAATGTGGCTTGGAAATTTCTGAAGGAGTTTTTGGATGTTGTGAATTGTTTTTCACTTTTTCTACATAACTATCCTTTTTCTATTGTATTATTTTCTGGTGTCCTGTAAGATCAATAAATGGTTGTGTAGTAATTTGGGGATGGCATGCACTTCTTTTAGGTTGTAGCATCTGGTGTAGATGAGCGTACTCTCAAGCGAGAGGGGGTTTGTGCAGCATCTTTGCCTACTACAATGGTAAATTTTTCCGTATCTTTTTAAACTGTTCACTCATTTCTACAACTATATTGTTCACTTTAATACCCTGCCTGAATAGGAATATTGAGTAGGCAAAAAAAAAATCTTACAATTTTAGGTGGCCAATAGTGTGGAATTATGTAACCATTTGAATATAATGTTATTTTGCTGAACTTTTGTCTACAAAGTGTGTTAAACTATGCATTTTATTCATAATGTTCTAATATTCATTGATGTGATTTGAATTTCAGGGAGTTGTTGCAGGGCTTTTGGTACAAAATACACTGAAGCTCTTGTTACAGTTTGGACATGTATCTCCGTACCTGGTAAATTCAAGTTAACCCTTTCTTTCACTGTATTCTCCAGTTCTTGCTTTACTAAGACGTTGAATTTCATAAATTTATGGAAGTTCATATCTTCTTCTTTACGCAATTTTGTTGGGAAAATTTAGTAGTTAATGTTCCTTGGGCTATCTGGTTTTTGACATGTTCTGGCTTTATTTGTTGGTTGCAGGGATACAATTCTCTTAAAGATTTTTTCCCAACCATGGAAATGAGGCCAAATCCTCAATGTTCAAATGCAGCTTGTTTGGAACGCCAGGTATCAAATTCAGACGTGTTTTCATTCAGAATCAATTCCTTTCTTGAAATCTATTTATTTGGCATATTTCCCTGATAGTTTGAGCTGTGATTACAGAAAGAATACATCCTTACAAAGCCAGCTAGGGATGCTGCAGCTAAAGCCAAGATCAAGGCGGAAGCATTATTAGTTACAGAAGTCCCACTTCATGCTGATAATGAATGGAACATAAGGTAGTGCTGATTAAAGACACAAATATACATCTCATTAATTCTCTGCTCTTATTCTTATGCAATGCTTCTTTCTGGGAACTTGGGACAAAGTTTATTGAAACTTTTCTTGCCATTCCTTCAGTGTTGTGGATGATAGCGAGCCAGAAAGGACTGATGCCACAAGTTCAGGTGATCTTTAAAGTTTGTCTTCCAATTCTATGATTATGGATGCCTTGCTGGTCAACAGTTGCTAAACTTTATCTCTTCACTAAGAGCCTTGTTTGATTCATGGAATAACATGGAATAAAATGAGAATAGGATATAGTTATTCTATGTAGAATAGCTTTTCTTAGAACTTTGGTTCAAATTTAGATGTGGAATAATTATTTCATGGAATAGCAAATTTATAACCTTTTGTTAAAGATCTAAATATGTAATAAATATTTTCCAAATGTGAAATACAAATTCTATAAAAAGAAGAATATGTATTTCATCCAATGAAATAGTTATTTTATTTTTTTCCTATTCCATTATTAACAATGAACGTTTGATGAAAATGAACTTCCAAAATCCAAACATTGTTATTCAAGCAGTGCACTTTCTGCAACACTTGTGAATACATGTGCGGAATTTTTTTTCGCAAACATAGTCAATGCAAAAGTTAGATGCATATGTTTTAACATTGAGAATCTGTCGAGCAGTACTGAATAGGAAATAACTCTTCTATGATTTGTTCAAAGGCTTTTTATGTTTGTGTTCAAAACTGGATTGAAAACTATTAGAGAAGAATATTCCTCCCTCCTCTCCTAAACTAATATAACAATATTTTATTTTTATTACATTTCTCTTGCATTTAATTGTTGCACACAGGTATAAAATTCCCATAGTGGTTCTATAGTTGCTTTATGCCCACGTTGCATCTCAATGTCAAATTGCCTTATTTTTTGGTTTGTTTTGGTCACCCTTTTTTTATCCTCCTGTCAATTCCTGTAGATGCTCTTCCAGAAGGTCTAGCTCGTGAGCTCCCAAGCGCAGATGAGTTTCACAAGTTCCCAGTTGCTGAAACAGCCACAACTACAATAGATGATCTCGAAGAACTCAGGAAGCAACTTGATGCTCTTAATTCTCCTTGAGCATTAGGTTCAAATTTTTTTTTTTTTTTTCCCTTGAGGGACTAGGTTCAATTTTTTTACCCTTGAGAGGCTAGGTTCAATTTTTTTCCCCTTAAGAGACTACGTTTCAATACTTGTCTTTCAGTAAAGATCCAACTGTTTCATTCCTGGAGTTAGAAGCTCCATATTTTGTTATTATACTCTCTGTGATGAAGAATATATCAAGCTGGAAAATTAAGCTTTTTCAAGCTTTTGAGATGGTAGTAGTGATTTGTCCGTTGGGATGCTTAATCAATCAATATCGATATTGATATGAAAGTTTCATAATAGTGATTGATCGTGACATTAGGTACTAATTCATTCAATTACTATTATTATTTGTAGTAGCGAGTCTGCATTTTATGTGGTTTTCAATCATTTTTTTTATTTAATGTATTTTTCCTAACCCATTCCTATCCCTCTCCGCCATAATACCAAGAGATGAATCTGCACAAAAACAATTGAGAAGAATCTTATCTTTCCTAGCTATTGATGAATAGTCCAATCAATTTCTTATCTTAAAAAACCTACTTCATACCAAAGGTATAAAACAATTTCTGAATTATCGTA
This sequence comes from Aleurites moluccanus, assembly GCA_948193065.1. Classification (NCBI taxonomy): domain Eukaryota; kingdom Viridiplantae; phylum Streptophyta; class Magnoliopsida; order Malpighiales; family Euphorbiaceae; genus Aleurites; species Aleurites moluccanus. Next base: position 135,862 of record CANXYC010704457.1, read on the forward strand.
AAATCCTTTTATCATTTTTTATTTACTTAAACCTATAAACTCAAATTTGATTCAATTTAATCCACAAGCTAATTCGCTTTTTTCTTTTTATTAATCTTACAAGCACCAATTTTTGAAAAAGCAAGAAAAATTATGATTATATTTAAATAATTTAACCTTAAATTATTATTATATAAAAATTAAAAAAAATTCTTTTCAATATTTTTCTCTTCTACATGCAATACCTGCAGCCTTTTGTATTGAATCAAGCAATTATTCTCTCAATTTTCTGTCATATAATATTTCTTTTCGCTTCTTCAATATTAAATAACAATTCAACTTTAATTTTTTAAATAAAATAATAATTCTTCTCACTTTTTAATTTCTTCTGGAATTTGATTTTTTTTTTTTTTAATTTATGGGTTTAATTGAACAAAAAAAGACAAAGGACCCAATTAAACCAATTTGAAAATTTTAATACCCAATTGAACCACCAATTAGACAGAACTAAATAAAGATTTTTCACGAGATTTTTTTTTTGACCTTTTCACCATCATAAACTCGTTCATGCAAAAAATATATTATTCGGATACCATTCAACTACTTGGCTGTGAACACCAATTCACCACACAGAAATAAATAGTGAGTGTGAGCTTCCATTTAATAGTTCATAAATGGAGATTGTTATTTCCACAGCCTACTATTGTTATAGTTAATTAATGAAATAAAATAAATTTATTAAACTGTGATAATAATAATATAAATTGTGAAAATAATAATATTCTTCATGAATAAATAAGTTAATAAATAAAATAAAAAATTATCATTTAGAGATCTTCAAACTTCATTAAAATCGTGTTTTATTGGGCTGATGTTTTCCGACCTGTAATTATATACTTTCTTCGTTTTTTTTTATTTTTTTATTTGGCTTTTAAGGTTTTGCACACATATTAAAATACTTATTAATTATATTCAAAATAATTTATTTAATTTTATATCCTTAATCTTATCATAAATTAAGTTATTATATTCTAATTAACTGATAAAATAGAAAAAAATAGATAAATATTATTTTAAAAATTTAGAACGGTAATTAAAAATAAAAATAGTTGAATTTTTGAAGATAAAAAAAAAAGGAAAGAAATATAGTGTTCTGAAGTTAATGATCTAAGCACATAATAGCTACAAGATAGCTCAACTGACTAACTGAAAATGATTACTGAGGTTCAATTGAGCTGTTCCAAGATATAGAAAAACTTTACCAGCCATAGATAGTAGCTTGTGTGATGCAATATATGCTGTGTCAGAATTACTTTCTCCACAAAATAATACATAACTTTAAGATACACCCGACTGCAAGTAAGAAGGTGAGAATAAAGTAAATCCATATGGCAAATACCCATAAAATGTGAGAGAAGGATACAGACAATTGAAGTATTTTGGCTCATTTCAATGGCAAGGAACAAATGCTTTCTAGCTGGCAAAAGAGACACCACCGAAAGTTTGAATTTATTTATCTGACAGTAGTTGTAATTGAATTTCAATTGGAAGCTGTAGTTTTAAGGTTTCTTCTAAGCATTTGTATCCATTATATATGATAATATACCATAAGGGTAGTTAATAGATCTCAAATTGAGTAGGTTACAACCGAACGTGCCATTTAACCTCCTAGAGAAAAATACTGAAATTATAATATGCTTATTAACATATTTGAATTAAATAAGAGATGAATTTCTTACAGATCAAATTATCGTTTTAGAAACATACTATTGGTGTTTCGAATGTTTGATACTGATTAAACAAAACAAGTTGAGAATTTTGATCTAATTCGCTGACAAGGAAATCAGAGAGAGCATTCCTTCTCTTTTTGTCATGTAGGAAAAAAAAAAACAGAAAATCACAGTGAGTTTTGTCTTATGCTTCAAATTTTAATTGACATATGTAGCATAAAGCAGTATGATAGTGAAACCTGAATGATTATCTTGGCACATTCATTGCAAGGGAACATGGTCACATAAATCTTCTGCAAAGATTAGGAGAAGAGACATTTCTGAGTTATTTTGGTTATGAAAATCGATATATATTGAATTATGGAAAATCTGTATAATGACAGGAGCAGAAAGAGAGAGAACACAAACAGAAAATAGATAGAAAATAAATGAAAAAGCAACTATTAGTTACCTGCCCGGCAGCAGAAGCATAGTTCGTTTTCAGGATAGCATTAACTTCAGCATGACAGACATAGCTACAACAAATGGCTAAAGGACTAGACAAAGTGATTTAGTCAAAGCTAAAAAAAAGCACACCCATTGGAGAGTACAATTTTATCAAGTGAATCATGAACATGATCAAAGCACTACAAAATGATACTATAAATTGGATATCAACTATTAATGACCGAAAAACATAAACATATATTAACCAACTCGTTGCCAGATAGAGAAATGAAGTCAATAAAAGCATATATTAACCAACTCCTAATTACAATTACTTATTTTTTAACAAAGAAAACTTGATAGCAATCACAGTGATCTTACATGCTAAAATAAATAAAAGAATCATAATATGACCTGCCTGTTTGGATCTTTGGATCGTTCATCAGATAAAAACGCCATTGCCATATATCTGTAATAAATTCAAGTAAAAAACCGAAAGGTTCTTAAAATTGCGAAAAATTAAACATTAAAACTTGATATCTCTAATGAAATTTTTGTAGCTTCATGTAATTACTAGCAAAGAGCAATAATTAATAAATTGATTGAGAAATACGATTAACTCTTTCCGTTTGGACGGATCAAACGGGAAATGAGAATAGCATTTCTTTGAAACGACACCGTTTTAAGATTATTCAATTGGGAGAACTACTTTTTCTGGTATGAAGAAAACGAAGGGAGCCGCAAGTGTATATGCTAGTACACCAAAGATCGTCGCCGTAGACACAAGAACCGGATCTCGAGAATTCTTTAAGTTTGGCAACTGAGAAAATGCAAGAAAATCCGAGGATCTCGTTTTAAAAGTTCCCTCCGTTATCTAATCAAAAGCCGCGGAAATAAATGAAAAGAAAAATAGCGGGAAAATTATAAAAAAAGAGGGAAGAAGGTGGGGAAAGATTCCATTTCCAGCGCGTGTCGTCCAAACAGTTCAGGCCCGAGTTAGGGTGTGATAAGATTGGGTAAGGATCAAATGTCTCTACGTTTCAACGGGCCTATATGGGCCCTATCCTCTCCTCCCTCCGTCCTTAGATTCCTGGTGGTTGTTTATTTCAGGAATCCGGACCCTACAATTACTTTTTTCACTTTTTAGCCTTATTATTGACTCCACGGATTCTCACCGGCCCAACCATCATGTGGCTTAGGAGGGCGAGTTGAGATTAATTTTATACTCAATATCATGAAAATGCTTCGTTGATTTATAAAAAAAATAAAAAATTTCTTTCCTGTTCTTCTTCATCTTTTTCTAAGATAAATTTAATTGGAAGTGATTAATTTAGGAGGTATTTGGATCTACTTAAATTAAATATGAAATGCTGCTTTGAAATTTAAAAAACACTAAATACTTTTTTGAAATTTAAAAATAAAAAAATTTAAGTCAAACATACTAATTTTTTTTTAAACGATATTTTTCAAACTCTATTTTTCATAATTTTATTTGTATCCAAACGCGACCTTATAATTGTTCATGTGACAAAGTACATTCTTACTATTAACTAAGTAAAAAAAATGGCATAATTTAATTTTATAAAAAACACAACTTTAATTGTAACTAATAATTTTCAATTGTCATATATGTTAGTAGTAATCATTTTATTAGATGATGATGAATGAGAAAATTGGAGTTATAATATTAATTATTACATGGAAATAATAATGCAAAGAATTGGCAATACATTGCATGTTACAAATTTGGTAGGAATTATGTTAGGTGTTTGCATGGATAGGTTCCTTATTTTATTGCAAAAAATGGGTTATTAGTAGCAATTTAGAAGGGAGCCTTTTAGCTAAAAGCATGGGACCCTAAAAGAACAAAAAACTGCTCAAGGCTTAGTTGGAGTCCATGATATAAAATCATTGTCCTGAAGAGACCTCCATTAACACTACAGATAATAGTATTATTTAGGCAGCCATTGAAGATAGTAATAGAGCATATACATACTTAAACTTCCAAAGCCTTCTAACACTTTTCACATGCCCCATGCTTCATTGTTACAGAGCTCTGCCCTTAAAATGTAGCCTTTCCCATGATTATTTTAGGTGGCAGCATCTCGGACTCTAAATCGACAAATCAAAAACCGTACCTTCTTTTTAGTCCTTTCTTGTTGCCCGCGTGTAGATTCACATGTTTTCTTCTTCTTTTTTTTTTTTTTTTTTTTTTTTTTTTTTTTTTATATATATATATATACAT